>JAPMOR010108545.1:0-17929 GCA_026543865.1 Argiope aurantia | reverse complement strand
GAGCTTTATTATAAGTATAGATATAGAAGTACGTTATTTGGTCTCAAGGAGGTCTCAAAATAGATATTCGTCAATTTTTTTAGAAAGAATTTATTTTTTCCGTACTTTGTATAAGAAAAAATATAAATAAGAAAAGGTAGAAGTTTCTTATTCAGACTCCTCATATAGCTTATAAACCATAGTCATTTATCACTAGGACTTTTATAACAAATAATTTAATCAGAGATATTTTATTTATTGGAAGTAAATCTTGTATCTGTTCACGTTTCACCAGTTTATACGACAATAGAAGAAAAGGAAGAAAAAAAAAACTGTTCCAAACAGAGCGTGACCGTGAGTTCTACTGTAAGAGAACCTTTTTCTTTCATTTCTTGAGCTTGTTGTTGACTGGAGACTTCTATACAGCTTGTTTCCTAAAGTAGTTTTGTAGGCTTTTCGAAACTATTTTAAGGGACATTTTTTGGATGTCTGTCCACTCGGAAAGTTTTGTTCTGATATCGCGATAAATTAGTCTGGCCTGTCATTTTAAAGGTCAGGAAGGCGAGAAATTCGGGGACATAATCATGCGCTCAAACTTTGGTCGCTGATTCATTTCATAGAACGTCGGGTGAATATTTGTCGGTGATTACGTGCTCTTAAGGGAAGCACTGCTTGCATATATGAAATAAATTTCTACAATTCGACGAAGTTTTTTAATATTCGAATGATTACTTTACATGGTCGGAAAAAAACTTATGTAGAATTTGAAAAATTGCTTATAGTATCATTTTAATCTCCTGGTCTACCATTTTACTTAACTTCCTAATTAGATGATATTTTAATTTTCATAATGTTATTAAAGGATATGCGATATTTTATTGTTTCTAAATGATTTTCCATTTTAAAATTACTTAGTTTTTCACTTAATTACATATTTAAATTTAAAAATTCAGTAATTCGATGCATGAGTTCGTCATTGCATTTGAATGTATTAATAATTAAATATATTTTGAAATCCCTTTAAATGCATGGAGTATATATCTAATTAAATTACGAGTGTATCTCTATTTAATTATTTCATTCTGAAATAAAGGAAAATATTGCAGAAATTCGAGAACTCCAATTTTATATAAAAAAAATGTAAATGATGTTGCAGCATTCTTATTTCATTAAACGAAAACTTTATTAGTTGCATAATTTAAACGTGAATCTCTCTGGAAATTCTACAACTGTCGACCAATGATTTAAACATTATAATACATTAATATAAGGGCATTCAAGGTACGGACAGGATGAAATGTTTACTTTCTTAATGCTCTGTTTTGTCATCAAATGTAGCGGCTAATGAAAAATCTGACATATTGTAAAACATCGGCTTTCTTACCTCACATTTTACAACTACAGGCCTGTAATTCACTCATTGTCTAATTTTGAAAAACGCTTTATTACAACGAACAGATCCATCTGGTGCTATAAATTATAATACATACAATCAGTTAATCATGGTTTCAAGTCATAACGCATGTTCCGATTCCAATTACATACATTCTGCGTTTGCAGCATTATTCAATCTTCATTCATTTGCAAATTTGCTTCATTTTTCTAAAAGGTCTTCTGTTGGTCTGTTTGCAAAAGAATTGTCTATTTGATTGTATCCATTTCTCCAAAAGCAAGCACAAAACTGCTCTTTTGAGTAAGAATATTGGAAAAATATAAGATATCACTTTTTTATGTACGTTTCTATTCTGCCTATTTTAATATTTGTCTATTGATTGTTATAGACATCTTTGCTTCAATATTGTGTTAATAAATTTAAATTAGTTGAAAATGGAAAAACAGCAGTACTGGAAAGAATAGTCGGCTATTTCATTGCGTTTCTTTAACTACAACCAAACTAAAAACGGCTATTTTGAGTAAGTATATTGGAAACTTTTGAGAGATTATTTTTTGATTTCTGTCTATTTTGTCTGTATTAATAATCATTTACGATCCTTTGATTGTTGCAGAGGTTTTCGCTTTTGATAATGAAATAAAATTGTTTAAAAACAAAAAGAGTTAGTGCTAGTAATCTTATACTTTTAATCCAGTATAATATTTTCTAATCAAAGAAATTCAATTTATTCATGACAACGGTTGTTGTAATGTGGTAAATATTTTATAAAATAATCTTATACTAGACTGAAATTTAACAGAAAGTGATTGAAAAACTATGACTGCAAATGTCGTAGAAAGATTTAGCGAAGTACTATTCTAAACATCATTTTTTCGGACAAGCTATTGCACGATATCTCCATGATTATGTTCTATATTCTAAATAAAGGCCACTATTGTAAGGATATTGTAACATTGTGTTCGGCATTTTGTGCTAATAGGATATTCACATTTTTACAGAAATATGTAATGCATTCTAGCTAATTTATATTTCTTATTTTACCAATGTACTTTTTTCGTCTTTCTGAAAATACTTTTCTTTTGTTGCGAAAATCTTTGCAGGTGTATTTTTTTTAGCACAAATCTGAAAATCGGATCGACAATACCTTTATTATTGCCTCTCCTACCTAATGTCCTTCTCATACTCCCCAAAACAGAGATTCAATTTTAATGTTGAATACTTTAATAAAAGATCAGGCTGATACATTTAGATGCTCGAAGCCCTTTAATGTATCTCAAGAACATTTGTTTGTTTTCGACGTTCGTTTTTCCATTAGCGACCGCTGAAGAAAGCCTTACGGTTTCTCAACGCAAAAATTGTCGCAAGGCTTTCTAATTATTATTGAGGAAAAGGAAAAGGGATACCTTCTGGTCAAGAAACTGCAAAAATAATTTTTATATAGGATAGGATTTCCAGTTGATAATTTCACAAAAAAATGCACAGGTGAAATCCGAATTAATTTTTAAATCTGCTTATTTCCTAGAAAGACTTTGATAAGGATGATTATATCATGTTTTCAGCCAACGCGAAGAGACGTAATTCTAGTAAAATGATTTTGCATTGTAAAAATTTGAACATGAGCTATTTCTTATTGAGAGTATGAGTGAAAGATAAAAATTGGGGAAAATGATGCAATGGAAGTTGAAAGTTTTAGCAACTCAAATTTGAAACTATTTAAAATTATTTTTTTAGAAATAGGACCTAAGCTATTACAAATATATCATACTATTACAACAATTTTTGTTGGGTGGTAGAAGTTTAATTATACCTTCCGGATTAGAAAAAAGAAAGAAAAAACATAATTTAGAAGCAAATGACAGTTGCGTGTCTATATATAATAATAAATTGTTTAAGTTTTCATTAAAAAATTTCTTTACAATTAAAAAATCTGACAAAATAAAGTTTTAAGTTATTGCAAAATACTACTTTTGTTAAATCAAACAAATATATTTCTTAAAAGAATTCTTTACATTGTATTAATTATTTCATTTAAAACTATATCAAATTTAAGTAATTTTCAAAGCCAATATAATTAAACGAGAAAATATTTGCTTGCAAACTGAATAATTTAAAATATTATCTTAAATTTCTCAAATTTTGTTTCTATATAATTAAAATTTGTGATATTATCGCAATCACAAAAGATAACAAGACCATATCTTAATTTTCGAAGATTTATTAATAGACTCATTCCTGAGTACTCACCCATGAGTAATTTTTTCAACAATAGGAATGAGTCTACAATTGCTTTTGAGATTAAAAAAAAAGCAATTAATCTTTGCTCATTTTAACTTCATTATAAAAGGTACTGAATATATTTTTACTTTTTGAGCACATTAATAATAATGAATTTCAAACAATAGCATACAAAAACTGCTTCATTTATTTGCGCGTGTGCTGTTGTGACTTATGGCACTTTACAAACAGTTATCTGTCCGCGATTTAAGCCGAACGTGTGTCTCTTGTTTTTAAAGTAGTGCTATCTGGGGCCAAGAGTACTACTTACCTACTGACGCGTCACACCCTTTTTACGGTGCGTACTTCATTCATCCACAGATCGTAATTTAGACCTGAATTAGAGAACTATCACCTCTGATGCAGTACCCCCAATGGTGGTACTGCATCACTCACTCACTCTTGACATGGAGGACTTTGTGACCACGACAGATTTATACATGCGTCAGCCACCGAACACACAGAGAGAGTCTTCGGCTGGCGGGGTTCGAATTCAGAACCTAAAGGATGAGAATCCAATGCCCTACCAACCAGGCTATCCCGGCCTTTCTTCATTTATATGTTTATCATATGTCACAAAAGGCTTTATTTTCCTTCATAAACATATATTATCCCACATATATCCAATTAATATCAGTGACGTGTTTAGATTTATAGATTTCTTTGATAGCGCAATTTACCCAGTTAAACATCTAGACATAATTGCTTAGTATATATTGAAAAAAGCAATTTTTATTTACGCGATATTTATTTTATGAATCTAACAAACGTTTTGATCCTGTATACAAGATCAATGACAGCATAAGAAAATTCCGTCATTTTATTTTATATAAATAAAAAATGTTGTTTTATCATAAGAATCACAGATAATTTGATTTTCGTCAAGTCATGTAGAAATTCGCTTGCATGTGAATGCTTGAATCTAAATGTTTCTAAAATTAATTTGAATATATTATGTTTCATACTTTTCGGAATTATTTAAAGCGAAATTTACCATTCAAACAAGTAATTACTGAGTTAAAAGAGAAAATTTAGATAAGATCACATCTTAAACAGCAGGAATTAATATTTGTCCCTATTTGAACTTCCATATCCTTCGTTTTGAGGAAAGGTCTTAATAACGACTCTACGGCACTTTTTAGTTAATCTGCGGAGAATTTTAATACGAGTCATTTAACATTCTTTGATTAACTGTACCAATTTGCATGTGATTAACAAAAACACGCGGACCATTGTCCACTTCCACACTTTTAAACCAAGAGTGCTAAAATCAAAGGCTAATACGACCAAATCAGCGAAATATGTAGATCATACTCCTCCTGTTCTTTTCTTTAATTTATAAAGTAAAGATGAATGACTTCGAAAATACAGTGTATTATATAGATCCAGAATAGGAATATAATTCCTGATGTGATCTCTTCTTTTCTATCATCTCTTCCATTTCCAAGGACTTCATGATAGCGGTGATTCATTTTAAAGTTGATCCAAGTGAATACAAATGGTACTGAATTCCGCAGGAATTCTTTTTTTAGAGAGAGAAAGGGAGAGAGAGTGAAAATAATAGACTGCAATAACACATACTCCAAAGAAAAAAAAATTATAAGACAATTGTTGAGATATTTTGAGATCTAGTGAGTCAATGACGAATTTGATTGGTAAATATTTGTAAAGTTTAGAAATTTTAGCTTCAAACGATAAACATCTGAATACAATTTTATCCCAATTACTCTTCCTTCATTACTTTCATTTGTTCAGTACTGCTTCTGCCCTTCCATCGTGAAAAATCCTTTTCATTCCACATTAATAATAGAATACCAGTGCCGCTTTAGCTATTACTCTACTGTTCGTTCCTATGCGTGTCGTGTACTTCGAAATTTCAAACCCTGATTATATTGAAATTTCAATGAGTATACATGCCTGGTACACGCTAAATCTTTCCTCACAGATCAAGTGTCCACCTGTTTTGTTGGTGAGGAATGATTCAGAGAGTGTGCCGTTTCAGATATTGTTCTCATAACCTAATTGGCATTCAGGAGTTTGAGATTTTTTTTCAAAGCGGGAAATTGATGTAATTAATCCTGACTGGATTAATTAGTTAATTAATCCAGACCATATTTGTTTAAAATAACTAGTGATTTGTTCCTGATTATTGTATCTCATTTATTAATAATTAAATATAATTAGGAACTTAAAAAATAATGCACAATGCTCTTGCTTAAACTTTATTATATTTATTGGACCAAGAATATATCAGGTTTGAACCACATAAAGGTCACGAGTGTGATGCACTTATTTCATAAAATTGTTCGCTTTGTATAATAATAGGCATTTTAATAGGAAATGTATGAATATATGTCATTAATATATGAAAGGTGTTTCTTATATATGTTATATTTTAGCTTGATTTCATGATTAAACTTGAATTCATATACACCTGAGTATATCATAATCATTTGAAAAATGCTCACAGTCCTTGTAACTCAATTTGATGCCAAGTATAACATTGGCATCATTGCAAAATAAACAAATCATTTAATTACTTGTAGTAACGAATGATTCTGAATTACGGCAAATAAATACTTTTTGATCTTTAGATATTTATGTGAATTTAAAATACCTTTACAAACATTATTAAGCTTGTTTTAAATATTATCATATTAATTTCAGACATTTTCTTGCATTAAAATCAAAACTTTGCCTTTACATGCATTTTACCTTATTTTACTTATTATTACAAAATTTCAGTGCAGCATCTTTCAGTAATTTGATGCTAACATCGCATCATCATTTTTAAATAGTTTGTTTAACGTTTAGAATGATATCTCAAAACGAATCCTAAAAAAAGATATTATTAAAGTTACTAAAAATCGAATCATTAAAAGTACAAAGCAATGACGTTTTCGCAATTGAATTTTTTCCTGCGAAAAGTTGTTTGATTCCATTAATGCTTTTTATATTTCAAGACAAAATTTGGTCGAAGAGTTCGCAATTGTTACTATGAATATGGTAATTAAGGAAAAAATAATTAAAAGATATATTTTTAAGCAAAAAGTATATGTTAATATCAGCTATTCACAATATCAACCCTGTAGAACCCAACCCAACCCCCGAACCGTATTAATACATTTTCATAGAAATTAAGTTTCATGAATAAAAAAAATCATAACTATAAGCCATAAAGCTGCAAAATACAAAATAAATTTCTTTCAAACGTTTCACAGCAATTTCATGAAACTTAAAAATATTTTTGTGGATGTTTCGTTGCTATTCATTAAATTTTTATTCTTCCAAATATAAAACACGTTTTATGAATAAAATATTTCTTGTGTAATGATACTATTTCTATGAAACAAAAATATTTTATGTAGTCTAAATATCTTTATTTATTCTCCTTTGAATTTCCACCCACGATGATTAATTAAAATAAGTATTATTCATAATAGTTCTTTAAAAATTTGTAGAAGAAATAAGATTTAAAATTCTTACTGTGCAATAAATAATATTTTTTTAACTACGATATTTATATTTTGGCTTGAGCAAATAATATTTTCATTTTAATTAAAACTTAAAACTACTCATGAAGGACATAATAATACTCTTTGAAAACGTTAATTTACTGTAAAATATTATATGAATAAAAAAAAAGTTTTGTTGTTTGCAATGGACTAGTATTCCGTTAAGTACAAATATCAAATATATAATATTTTTACTTTCTCATATCAGATTTTCACTCCCAGAGCTATCAACATTTGAATTTTTGTGTTGCAATTATTTTAATTGATTTAAATTTTAAATACAAATACTTACTATGACGTATGCTTATTGTGATCACTTAAAAATTAAATAGATTATGTTTCATTAATATGGCTTGAATCTATTTTCATCTCATTCAACGCCCTTCATATCAGAGAAAAAAAACTAATGCATTTATTGAATAAATGAAAAGATATGAATTAATGTAATAAATCAGAAATGCAGATCTTATACGGAATTTTATAACCATTAAAAATACTAGATTGATTATACAATAAGCTTTTATATTATTATGAATTGAAGAAGCTTAGATTTTGTCTCTTATCTCATTTTTATTATAAACTGCAACCTCCCTTAATAACGAAGAAAAGTTTGGAGAGCGAAAGGTAAAAGCAATCTTTATTTTAAGAATTAACTAAGAATGGGATGATATAAAAATAATTGAAATTATTCTAGAAATAAATTCGAGGAGGATTCCAAGAAAAAACTCGTTTACCTACTCACAACAAGTTTTTTTCTTGGAATCCTCTTTTAACCTATTTCTGGAATAATTTCTTTTCTTGTTTGATCTTCTTATATTTGTTCTCAATTCAATCCAAGATGTCAGTGTAAGCATAACTAAGATAAGGGAGGTTAGCTTCAAAAAAGTGCACTAACCGTTAAAGGGCAAAAATACTATGCATTCTAAATGTGAAAAGCAATATTGTAATATTTATGGTCAGCCATTTATAGTCAGGAAATGTTTCAAGTTTTCTGGAGTTGAATATGTCCCTCAGTTATGTGTTCCATTTTTCATTTCAGTAGGATGTTTTTTTAGATTTAATTTAAGGTAGAGAAGAGGTTTTTTAAGGTTATTTGCGGACCATTTCTGGGCTGGTTGGTATTTTATATAATCACTTTTTGGAAGGAGCTGAAATATTCTTTTCAAGTAATTTTTTATTCTATCTTCAATTTCAATTCAAGACAATGTAAACAATTTTTTCAAAAGTTCTGTAATAAACGGAATCGTAAAGCCATATCCTATTGTCGCTTTTTCATGATGCAAATGTTGATTCTAGATATTGTGAGGATTTATTCAGCTCCAATTCAGTAATTAGTGGTGTTAACTTAGCGGCCGAAATGCGAAAATAATAGGCATCGACACTCCACAAAATGTTCCAAGGGCAAATGACGTCAGCTACCATTTCAACAAGGAACTGAAATGCAAAAGTAATGCGAACTCTGAGATCCTGAGATGCAATACTAATACTGGCTTGATTTTGTGGAGATAAAAATCATAATACGCCATTAAATATTTCATTAAATCCAATGCACATGAACACTCAAGCTATCGTGATGCAAATGATTACTTGCTTCACAACCATGGTAGACATATTTTCGACTTTAGAAGAAGGGATTTGCTTCGAAAAATGCCGTTGTACAGTTTATTAAAATTCTTGTATCATATTCGTATTGCATTTTGTATTTGCGTTTAGCACGTGTAGACATCGAACCTCTTCGTAGGAACTTCACATGATAGAATTCCTTTACTTAACTGTAAGAGTTCTGCTAGCTCTGAATAAACAATTTTATCATTAAGTGATTTTCATTTCGATATATGCATGACAGGCAAAGAAGTAACTATATTCATACCGAGTCCGGCCTCTTTTTATTCATAGAATAATATTAATAGGTGCGCTGCAAATGATGCTTCAAATTTTCAATGTTAGAAAATAAATCCCATTTATGTTATCACAGAAAAATACCATAACGTCATCTTTCGGCAAATTCTGTTACTGAATTTCTTTATTCAGTGAATGTGAGCCCACGATTTGAATTATCTGTAGTTCAAATTTTATCTGATTAAGACCTATAGAACGCATTGTAGAGGCAGCTCTATGAAAGGGGAAAATTAAATTTTTAATCTTCTACTATACTGGAAGAAAATATCCATTTAACATTAGTTAAATAACAATAATTCATACTCTGATGTATCGCGTGTGTTTTACTTCTCTTTGAGGAATTAATTACACTGAAGTAGAGAAACTAAAATTCAATTTAACAATCATTCTCTATACTTAAAATCTTGTTTTCCTTTTAGAATATTTCTAGAATTAAAGGCTAATCAAAGTGTTATGCATCTGAAATACCATGCCACAGATTGCCGTATTAACAGTCCACATATTAATTTAATTAAAACAATATGTTTTGGTTTAAATAAAACGATTTAATGAATATGTTCTGTTAAATTTGCATAGTTCTTTATAGCCTTGTTATCCAGGTGAAATATTCTTAATAATTAGTTCCCTCAATTTCTAAAAATGTATTTGGCTTTTAAATCGCTGCAAGTGTCAAAATATTACCAACCATTATTTGTTGTCGATGAATTTTGTTACACACACATGTTCTATTATTTATTATGAAAGGATATTGGGGAAACTTAAAATATTTACATTCTTTGTCCAGCTCAATTAATTACAAACTATCCTAACGATATATTCCTTGATTTCTCCAAATTCCTTTATTCCTATATTTCTGTACTAAAACATTGAATGCATTATAAATATTAAGTGGAGCTGTATTAAACAAAATATGTAATCTATCCGATAAAATATATTATATATAGGATAAAGATAAAGAAAAACTACAGAACAATTTAATTGAATGGAGGTACCCATTTAATTAATAACTTCTTCTCACAGTTTTAATTTAAAGTAAAATTGTTTCTTGGAAAATTTGTGAGATCATATTTTTCTTTTTTTCTTTTTTAATATAGTGGGTCTTAAAAAGACTTCTTTTTATCGTAACAAAGAATTCCTTCGTTAAATGAGACGTTTATAAAAGTTCAAAAATGTGAAAACTATTGAAAGGTTTAGTTCATTCTAACTGTAGATAAATCCGTTTTTTTTAGTTCTATATTTATATCCTTTTCAATAGATATAGTGGTACTGTTGCAATCTTAGAAGAGTGAAGGTAAATAATATACTCAATCTTATTCAGTGTTAATATTTTCCTCGGCAAAGTCGTAAATGGAAATAAAGACAAATTATAAATTTAATAAATTGCAATTTTAGTGTAATTGTAATGAGATAATTATTATTTACAGTTTTAATGAACTAATTGTAATTGTAACTTACAAATTGTAATTTTAATGAACTAATTTCGTTCAATGGATTAGTTTCATCGAAATTTTCTTTTTTGTGCCTTTCTGAATTTCATATTGTTTTTTATAAATAATATAATAAACTCCTAAAGAAATGAAACCAGAAAAATAAGATAAAATGAGAAAATGTCTCAATTCACCTTCAAAAATCTGTCTTTTTCTCATTTATTTGCTAGCTCCTGGATTTTCGAGGGGATAACTCTTCGACTATCTGGAAATTCTGATTTCAATACTGATATTGAAATCACCACCCTCATTCTAGAAGCGCTTTATTAAAAATACTTTAAGGCTGAATTTATGGTTTGGGCACCAACTAGTGTACAAATTTCAATGTGAACATGATATATTCTTTATATCTTTGTTTTCATAACAGGGCAAAGTTTTATTTAATTTTAAAAAGATTTTTGTTTTAATAAATATTAATTCCATCTTAAAAATTATTAAATTATTATTTTTAAGCAACATTTTTTATATTATAGAAAATTGTAAGTTTTTATTTATTTATTAAAAAATTAAGCTCTTCGCTTATGTTTATT
The DNA here is from genome assembly GCA_026543865.1 of Argiope aurantia. Taxonomy (NCBI): domain Eukaryota; kingdom Metazoa; phylum Arthropoda; class Arachnida; order Araneae; family Araneidae; genus Argiope; species Argiope aurantia. The sequence continues at coordinate 6,852 of JAPMOR010108545.1, read as the reverse complement.
TTTTCTCTTAATCAAAATAAGTGTAAAAAATGTGGTTTATAAATCTTTTATTTGTGTACATAAAAAGTAGATTTTATTTTAATTGTTCTGCTTTACTTTCTTAAATTTGTAATATTTTGTAACACATTTTAGGGAATTTAGTTATTAATTTTTTGAACTTAGCTATCACGAACAAAAATTGTATGGAACCAAAATAAAAAAAAAATTATTTACTCTTAGGATTAATTGATTCATTCAATTTTTTAGTTCATTTAAATGAAACTATCAGCCATTGACGACCAGTTTTTTTTCTTCTAAATTAATGATTTTTATAGTTTCTAAATGATTACTATGGAATGTATTTTTGATTTCAATTTATTATATGGTAAGAGTAAAAAGCCCGGATTTAATTTAATTAAACCAATATTTACTTAATCTTAATTAATTTACTTAATCTTAATCTTTCACATTAAACCTTGCATATATTAAGAATTTATAGCGGTGGGGAAATTGAGAATTTTTTTATAGAGGTTACTTTTGAAAGGAAACAATTTTTTAATCTTAATTTTAAATTTTTAAAAAATACACTCGTTTGAATGTTTTAATGAATAAATTTGCGTTTTATCGTGAAATTAAAAATTTTGTAACACATTGTGCCTTCAATTCAATTAAAAATTATTAAAAATGATTGAAAAATTGTACAGAAAAGAAGCTCATATCAATAAAATTGACTAAAATTGGGAGTGTTTGAGCTTTAAGTTAATGCAAAAACTCTTGTTATGAAATATATATAATTTTAAAAATATATCTAACAAGGTGAATCTAGAGTCGAAATTTATTAAAGCCAAGTTAGAAATTATCTCTCCAATTCGCTATCTTTATAATTCAATAAATTAAAATGCTTGACTTTTGAATGAAACTCTTCTGCTGCATTAGATTTCTGTTGCAATAGATTTAAGCGGTTTTGTAGAAAATTACTCACATATTCATTGCAATTTTCATTTCGAGCTTCGCTAAGTGGTTATCCTGTCCATAATCGGTAACAATCCTTTTCAGACTGGTGCCATCTGCTTACTTACCTTTAAATTGCAAATTATTTGCTTGCCCTCATAATGACGTCATTCATATGAGTAATGGTCAAACAATTAAGCAGCTGATAAACAAATGACAATAACAGTGAACAGTGCAGTTGGAGGACGGTGAATTAAATGAGGACAACTAGGAAAATTGCATATGTTCTGGTCTGGAAGTTTCCTTCGGTTATACTGAAGATTTATTCTCATCGAAGATGACGAACTTTGAAAATTATTTTATATAAATGAGAATTTCATGAGGTTATATAATTCCTATTTGTCACTCCTGAAATTAATGGTGACAAGTTTGCAAATCCATATGTGAATAGATGTAAAAATGCATCAAAGCATTCTTGATAAGTCTGCCGCTGGATTTATAACGCGACATCCTACTCTTGTGACCTACTACTCTTTGGTTAGTTAGCATATTAAAATACATAATATTTTAAAGAGTATAATGCATTAAAATACATTTTTCAGAGTTAAAAAATTTAGAATCTGGAGTCCATGCCAATAATTATAAAGATGATCTTCGACTTTGCTTTAGTTCTTTGAAATCTATTTTAGTGCTACTCATTCAATATTTCGGTTTAAAAACAAAATTCGGAATCTTTGTTTAAAACAGAATTTATTTAATATTTATAAATCAAATATGGAAATCAGATATGTTTTAAATAAATAAAAAAAAGTAAAAATGATTAAATATACCAATTTTGTTCGCATTTAAGCAAAATAAATTTCGAGTGTTTTTACAGATTAAAATATGTGTGTTTAATTTTATTAACTTTCAAACAAATATAAAATAAATTTCAATGAATCTTATGAGATTTTTTATAAATTTGTTTTTATTTATATTTTCCTAAATTTTAATTTTTAAAAAAATTTTCTTTTTTTATTCACAATCGCTACTTATTTATAATTTTGAGTTCATTTTAAGAGGAATTTTTTTCTATTTATATTCCTACGATCACGGATTGTTAATCCTGTCAGTGCAATGGTGACATTCGTTTTTTCTTTACATCGATATATTTGAAAAATCTTTAAAAATTTCAAAGCCTACGTTATTAACATAAGAATTATTTGCAGGATATGAATGGTTGGCAAAAAAGCTTTATATTTTAATTTATAAAACAAATGAATTAACATAGAAAGTTAATTAATTAATTTTTGATATGAGACCAAATTTCTCCCCAAAGGAATATTCAAGAAATTTTTACAAGTAATTGATTTACAATTTCCAAAGAATATCTCTAGATTCTAAATTATTTATAGTTTATATCAAATAATTTCCTTCATTAAATAAAAAACAATTTTAAATATTAATTTTGATTTCCTTACCCTGATTTTAAAGTAATCATATGTAGATTATTGTAAATAACTGAAATCAAATACATATTTTCCATTTCAATATCATAATGGATTTTTTATCAATTAAATCATGAATTTACATAAAAAATCTCAACATATTTTAATTTTTCCTTGAGGAAACAAAATACTAATAATCCTTGATGATGTTTAAAAAATGAATAGAATTAAAAATTATAAAGACAATAATTAATACTAAACATCTTAAAAATATCACGTACATTAGTACATTCGTCTATAAAATGTATTTAGCATATAATTATTAAATTGAATTTCAGTAAATTCTGACTATTAATTGTAGCAAAAATAAAACATTTTTTTTAATTCTTGTTTATAAGTATTCCTCCAAATAACTTATATTGCATGCACAATTTTTAAACATACTGAAGTTGTATCTAAAGTGACCATGAATAAAAATAATAATATAAAGAAACTTTTCTATTCAACACGAATAGAAAAGATTTGAAGAAAACATAATTTCATAAATAATAAAGTTATCCATAATCGGCTTCATTTGTCTATATATCACTTCTCTAAATATTAACGTTGGGAGGAATGTGCTTAAAATGTACTTGAAGTACCATTTAATTGTTTTGATGTAAAACAATTTATAATAATGAAATAACCTTAAGAATTTCTTCTATCATTTCAATTAGTGGAATTTGTTTCAATTTCCATCAATTGTGAAGGAATAATAATTGAATGCATTGTTCCAGAATTGATAATTTATAATTTTGTTGTTAGTCATTCGAAAACATTATCTTCGGTAAGATGAGAAATAATATTATAGTACAGTTAAATTCCAAACCATAGAAAAAGCTTGAACTTGATAATTTATAATTTTGTTATTAGTCATTAAAAAAACATTATCTTCGGTAAGATGAGAAATAATCCTATAGTGCAATTAAATTCCAAACCGTAGAAAAAAGCTTGTTTTCTAGGCATTATTTTTCAAACTCTACATGCCTTTAATTTTAATATTAAAACGATTCTATTATAGTAATGCTAATTTATAATAGTATTTTACTCTATGCCATTTAAAAAAATCTTAAAAAATACAGTATGTTATAATACAAATAATAAACTTCTAAATGATGTCAATAACGAGACGATAGAGGTCGATTGAAAATATGTTAAACCAAGTAAACTGTTTCAAATATAGGAAATTTTAAAAAGATTGGACTCGAAGGAATTTTTCCAATAATTGATCTTCTGCATTAAAAATTGGTATCCTAATACTGATAATTTACTCTTTGGGGCACGACTATTATATTTATCCTGTTAGATGCCATGTTCTTCAGAATCACGTCTTTAAATTTATGTATTTAATCCCTATTTCTCTTTAGTTAAATTCCTTATAGGCAATAAAATATGTCTTTAATAATATCATTTGTTTTCTAGCCAGTTAAATTCAAACAAAGAACATTGCTACTTTAAATTTAGATTCATTTACACAGGATTTTAGTTTTTCTAACGACTTCGGCGTTAGAATATTTGAAACATCAAATATCAAACTTTAAGTTGCAGTGTCATGTAAATATCTCGGGAATAAAAGTATTATTTGCTCAATGCTATTTCATAAAAAGTTCCTTCTCTTATGTATTAAATCTCTAAAAGTATTTCTATTATAATTTTTTTACCGTTTTAGCATTGATTCTGAGTTGATGCATTAAGTTCCTAATAATAATGATCCAATAAATATATTACATTATTTTGGAGGTAAAACCTTTTTGCGCAATAATGCTCAAAATAATAAAGTTAATTTAAAGAATCGTTTATATCATCATTAGCACGCAACGCCACAAAACATACACACGCAGGCACAAACACACACACGACACAGATAATATATATATATATATATATATATATATATATATAATATTTAACTTTCAGAATATTGCGAAAACCTCCAAATGATTTATTTTGAATCTTTCACACGTGAATTTTGAATAAATAAGTGTACTATCACTCTTATTTTAGACTATCAATGATAACTCTGAAAAGACGCTCATAAAATTAAATCAATTACATATTAAACAACTGGCATGTAAACAAAGCAATAAATTCATGAAATATAGGAAATTTTTCATATCGTGAAATCACCTCAGTAATAGTAGTCACACTGATACTTTCTCTCATATTGATGCTAAATGCAGATGCTGTTCTTCTTTCCCACTGAATAAAGATGCAAGAGTTGTAGAGATTGGTAAATGGCATGAATGTTATAAGAAATCACATTTTTTTTTCAGATTCCCACAAATGAGAGTTGAGTGCCTCGTAGCAAACTAGCAAACGATAGCTACAAAAATCGATCTGTTTCATTTTCATCAATTTTACATGTACCAGAAAACACTTTTATCAAATTTTAAAGATGTAAATTTGAAATAAAAGGAATTTGAGATATTAGATCTGCTTTTTCTAGATTTTTATGGTAAATTGAAATGCTCAGAGATAATTAAAAGAGCTTGAAAGCATTTTCAACTGAATGTTTAATGTTTAACATTATATTGCAAAGCGACTTGACAAATTTCTCAAATTAATTAGATACATAATTCATGTGATAAATTTCGAAAAAATTATTAATTACTAGATTATTTCTTAGTATTAAAGTAATCAATTATATTTAGATTCAATTTTATTCCTTTAATCTATTCGTAGTTGCAACCATTATTGAAAAAGTGTCTTTAATATCATTCCAGATTCAAATGATTTATTTGAAAAAAAAAAAGAAACGTTGCTCTAAATATTATTGCCCACCTATAAAAATAACTACCTTTTTCTTCCATTTTGTTTTTCCGGCCTGAATTATTGTCTTATTTACAACTTGCATCTTAAAAAATTTTATTCAGTTTACTGAAACACTGATGACAAAACTTTATAAACCATGGCAGTTTGGAAACAACCGTTTAAATCTTAGAATATCTTATTCTGTACTGCCGTTGTAATAGTATGTGAGTTCCACATTTTCTCTATAAAAGCCCGATCTGAAGATTCGCTTTTGACTCTGATTTATATTAAATAACATTAACCCCATATTTTTCGATTACTAATTGTTTCGAAGATTATATTTTACGTAGATACAATGAAAACGATTAAGGCCTTATAATTTATTTTAATATCACAGCATTTATCTACCTTTTAGAAATAGGATATTAAGTAAAAATTTAGGGAAACCTATTGTATATGGTATATTGTATTTTAAGGTTAGATATTTTAAATATTTACAAAAAATTAGGGATTTTAGTAATTGAATGAAATATCAGGAAAAGCTAAAAATAACTCGATATTTTTTTTTAATAGGAATGTCGTCTATGTCTGTAAAATGTTAAAAATAATTTTCCGCACATACACGATTTTTAAATAAAGTTTAAAATAAAGCTTACATATTTTAAAATACTTCTAAATTTGTTGATTTTTTTTAGTAGGAAGTGAAAAATATGGAATCACGCGCTTATGATGACGCAATACATTTAGTGGTTTATAATGTCCCGTGCTATTTAGAGGTTTTAAATGATAATTTTAAAGTCCTGTCAATGCAATCTATATAAATTGTGATTTTAGAATTGTTTGATTTCAAGTATCTATTCTTATATAAAGTTTTTAAAATAGCAAACTTAGCCTGAAATATCACAAGTATGTCACAAATTTTGAAATTGAAATATAATATTCGGATTCTTTTATCTTTGGTTAGTTTAGTTTGATTTATTTGATGCCTTATTTCTTGATCACACGTGGACCATTATCTTTTAACTCTTAATTGCAATAATCTCTCTGCTAATTTCTTTTTACTTTCGACATATGGTGATAGTGTCTTGCCATAACACTTTCAAACTGCACTTATCTCTTCTTCCAATTTTAAAGACTTGGCGGGCGTCAATTCCAAAATTTTGTCTCCAGATAACTGTATCCGTATTTCAGATTTTTGGTAAGAAAGCGCATATTTTATTGAATAAAACGCAAAAGAAAAGGATGTTATATAAAAATGTTTCAAATAAAGCACAAATTCTGCAAGACTAACTTTCATGAAATTCGTTGATAACGTATATGCAGAATATTTAGATTTCAAATTCTTCAAAATAATGCAAAAGTGCTTTTACCAACTGTGTTTCTGAAAACCCTGGTGAATGTGTTGTATATGCTGGTTGAAAAAAAATATATTGATAATACATATTGACTTTAGAAAAGTGAAGCGAGAGATAAAGTGAGAAAGAAAGAATCAGTGGAAAAGATTTGGTTTAACTGTGATAACGAAATGGGAAATTTGACTGTCCTACTGGTAGAGCATGTAGTGCTAATATTCATTATATATATATATATATATATATATATATATATAACAATTTAAAGTAAGAAATATTTTGAAAACGAAACTAAATAGTTTCGGAATCGTAACTAAAAATTATTTCTTATTCAAACTAAAACAAAAAAAAAA
>JAPMOR010108527.1:0-11637 GCA_026543865.1 Argiope aurantia | reverse complement strand
TGTGTGTGTGTGTGTGTGTGTGTGTGTGTGTGTGTGTGTGTAAGGTTATTCAGCACCTTAGCACCATATATATTAAAGATTGAGATAAATAAGGAACTTGTATGTAGTATTCCTTAGGCGATATGCACAAATACTAAAAACAAGAAAAAGGTTCTTCGCATCTCGGTAATAATTACCATTTTATAAAAAAACTTCTATTTACGAGATCGTTATAATGAGGAGAAAAAGGGAATTCTTATAACTACTTGACTCGTGCCAAGTCACTCAAAGAATGAAAACAAAAATAAAATTTTAACTTCTGACCGAAGAGTGAGACAACGCCAGACAGGGTCAATAAAAATCTGCATAATACACTAAAGTGACAAACTGTTTTGTTGATTTTAGAATGTTATAAGCAGACAAAAAATATTTTAATTACGATTAATGCAGCGTGAATTAATTAGTAACTTTATATAAGACTTGACGTCAAAATGGGTTCACTTTCACAATCCCTATTTATCAAAATTGACAGGAAAAGATCGAATCCAGTGATTCCCCTTTTGGGGAATCTCAGCTTTCTCAGAGAGCTAGTATATCATATAATTTGAATGATATTTTTTTGTATTTTTTTTTATTCAGCTTCATTGGTACCGATATTAGGAATTAATTGGTGCGAATTTGTATGCAATATTAATCAGTTGGAGCAAAATTTGCAAAATGATTCATTTTAGTAATTTGAAGATCCATTTAACGTCCCTGTTCTTTATCAGAATTTAAACTGCAAAACGAAATTATTTAAATGAATTTTCTTGTGACAATTCGTGAACAACAGAATTTAGGAAAGTGGAATCTAGAGTCTTGCTCTAACGAATTTGTGAATATGACGTAATAACTATGTGACATCTAAATAATCTATTTCAATAAATTTGGCGATGACCATGCACTAAAATTTCCTAGATATGGCATTATTTTTCTCCTTCGTGATAGACTATTGAAAGTAAACCAATAATAAAAATTGCTAAAATAAGGAATTAAGTTCAAAACTTATTTATTAAAATCTTATTATTTCTTCGTGACTCGCTTTCAGATTCATATATTATTTCTTTTAAACAGACACTTTCGTATGTTTAAAGTCTTTTGTTGTCCGTTAACTCAAGCTATATAAAAATTAACTTGTATAGAAAAGATGAATGTTCCCTCTGAAATGTTAGCGCTCAAAGACTTTAAATTATGTTTGCTCATTCTTATTTATATGTTCCCTGGATTTTAACAATTACTTTCATAAAAAAATAATTGCATCCAGTCGAATTTCATTATTTAAGAAAACGAGTAGCAATCAAAAGAATCATCCATCACATTCTTTATTATATTTATGAAAATTTATTGATTAAATTATTATGCGACCTAAAATAGGTTTATTTATTTTTGACCAAAATAGTCAAATTTTTTTTAAAAAAATTAGTTTTCAAAAAGTACTTGTTGGAGTTTTTGAACATAGGACATTTGGGGAATAATTTCAAATCATCAAGGGCAACACTCTCAAAGACATTGAACTATGCGTGGTGATTCTTATTTATTTTCTACCTAGTTTTTAGCAATTGCTTTCATAAAGAATAGTTGCATTAAGTTTAACTTCAGGATTTAAGAAAACGTGTAGAGATCAAAAGAATCATCCATCACCCTATTTAATATATTTATCAAACTTTATTTATTAAATTATTATGTAATGAAATAGATTTTTTTTTTTGCCTAAGATATTCAAAAAATTTAAAAAAAATATCTTTCAAAAAGTACTTGTAATTTTGAACATAGGACATTTTGGGAATTTTTTTTTTAAATCATCAAGGACATCAAGAGTCTTAAAAGGTTTGGTAACCTTGTATGAAATCGAATTTGAGATGCGCCCTACATAGTTTAAAATGCTTCAGATATTATTTGTATGAATCTGTGTGGGAATTTGGAAGTAGTCCCAATAATTACTTTTTACTGTTGGTAAGCCCCTTTGTATTTTTTCTCTTAGAAATAAATTATTTCAAAATTCAGTTTTGAATAACATAATTATCCCAAATATCTGATAGGTTTATAAAAAGAAGTGTAAGTTTGAAAATCCGTTTCATCTTATATAAAGAGAAATTTTGTTCTGCCTCTTAAATAAGGTTCAATCTTTCTTTCTTATTTTTTAAAGTGACTTACAGTTTCAAATCTTATTACAACTTCCACATTTTTCGTTCAACTGAATTTCTAAGACTCTTTTGAATGGAAAGAAGAACGTTATTTAATTTCTATACATATGGCTACTTAGAAACGCTAACAGCCCTCCAGTTTTAAGAAAAAAGTTACAGAAGTAAGTCTTTTAAAATGCTTTAGTATTTTCAATTTTTAGAAAGCTACGGGTAACTTTCAAAAAGGTAAAAGTCAATTTTCTTTTCAACTGTGCTGAAAGTGTTCAACGAGTTGAAAGAATAGGATCCCGTATATTCTTATTTGGTGAAGATAAGTATCATCTTTGTAATTCGATTTTTTAGCTGATTTTTTTTTATAAATCATGTGAAAATGATTTCTTTCTGGCAAGGCTTTTACTTCTTACTTGAGATTATTCAGAGTAAAGGAGAAATTTTTATAAAATGATGCTTTAAAACTGTTACAAGTAACTTTCGTTTTATTTGTGTGAAAAGAAGGAAATAATCTTGAAAAAATTAACTACAGACTTTTTGATTTCTAAAAATTGAAACAAAATGGGTATGAAATAAGTATATTATTTTATTCTTTATTTATTCAAATAAAGTGGTGATTTATGAGTCTCATTATGAGCTTATCAAAGTATTTTACAAAAGAATTTTTCAGCTTTCGATAAAATTTATTTCCCGTTTTACTTGAATGTTGAAGACTCATTGTTCTAATAGAACCAATCAATCATCAATTAATAAAAATTAATCATAAAAACTTACAATTCAATCTAAGAAAGTACACACAATTTATTCTACTCTTAGGTGTCTAATGAAAATGATTGAAAATGTCTTCATTTGAAAATTTGATTACTTATTATTTTCTTTTGCAATATACTTTCTTTTGCATTGATTTTGTGCAATTTTTCCCTAAAAATTAAATAAATGAAACCAATATAGGACCAGTAAAATAACAATTTTTCAAAATGAAATATGTTTCTCATTTAATTATTTATATTTATTCATTTAGAAATAAATAAGTGTTGCACAATTTCATATGAACTTTTTTATAACCACCTTTAGTGGTATATATCATGATTGTTTTATTGCGATATCTCCATGGCATCTATTCTTCAACTTAGATAGTTCAGCAAAAACATTTTTTTAATTTAAAAAAGGAAATTTTATTCGTAAGTAGTGAAAAAATTGTAATTTCAAAACAATATCTTAAGACTGTTCATCTCAGACATATGAAATAATCATTATGTGATATAAATTCAACATTTTAATAACATTACAACGTTTTGCATATTAAATTTGATTCTTCGTTCTTTAATTATTACCCCACTTTTATAATTTTATTATAACAGATATGCGTCACGTTACTGAATGTAAAAAACTGAAGAATGCCGGATTAAAGAGCATCAACTATGTGGTATAAGTCATCGTCCTGAAGAACATTTGGCGAAAATTGTCACAGATTTATATTTCACTTAGATGAGACCTTTTGCAAAAGGCCACACAATGCGTAACAAAGCTTACTACAATGTCGTAATATAGGAATAATGCTTTTCTTTTGCCGATTTAGAACACTAGAGTTTTCAAGCATGACATTTCTTAACCCTTCATCAAAACATATCATAAATGAGGTTTTTATGAAGTACCAAATCCTAAAGTCTATGCTCCATTCTATGAGAACTTTCAACGCCATCTATCGGTAAATTTTAGAATTATCCGTCGTATCTTATATACACGATGAAAAGATAAAGTTGTAGAACACTTCCGATTTAATAAGAAAATATACTTTCTCACACTGATACTCAAAATAGAATGTAAAATCTGAATATTTGTTTAGTCACAATTTCGAAAATTTCATCAGTAATGTACTTTAGAAGACTGCAATGCTGCCGTAGGCATATACTCTCCCTTTTTTGTATCCCCATAATAAGAAGTTCAATAGGGCCTAGAGCAGGTGAGCGAGGTGGAAAATTTTTAAACCAATCGATAGATTTTCAACAAGGACAATTATTACATAATGTAGAATTTTCTAGTACAGTTGTCTCCTTAATGTTTCCTAGTACAATACTCCAATGAACCTGCAATTAAATCTTCCATATAAAGTCAGATTTACTAGGGGCGAACTTAGACAATATATCTCTGATTTTTTAGCGGTTAAATATGGGTATTCTTTCTATTAAATCTTCCATCCCTATAAAGATGGCGCATCCGTTCATTTTATGCCTGCCAAGAATGTTGGATGGACCTCTAAGTCATTCACAAAGTTGCAGCCTGTTATAATCGGTATGGATGAGAACTCGATTCATTCAGAATTTCTCAGAGGTATTATCGTCATTTGCATAATACACAGGATTATGCGTCTTTTAACCGAAACATGCTTAAATTGAGTTGTGTGTTTTAGAGTCTATTTTGCAAGATCAGCAGAAAGTTTTCATGGTTTATAGGAACACTTAGTAGAACAAACAGTAGTTAGGAAAAAATTTTGGGGCTAATGAATGCGAATCGAGTACATTTCCCTTCAGCACAACGGAGGTTCGTATTTTGTGCAGGCTCGTAAGGTGGTCTTTTCCATCTTCGCTCGCATTTCGCGACGCCCTATTCTTGAAAACCACAGTTAAAGAAATGCTGTTTTGAGTGTTAATGGGTATAAGGTATCTTTTCTTACTAAATCGGGAGTGCTCTACTACTTTCTAATTGACTTTTTTCTTATGCCTTTCACTGTTTACTAGATAGGACCGTTAACTTCAAAATTTGCCGATAGATGACGTTGTAAGTTGTCTCATTGAATAGAGCATACATTTTTATTATACCTAGACACTAACAATAAGGCCTAAGCTGCCATCACTTAGAAATTAAGAGAAGGGGCTAACAAATGTAAGTGTAAACTATGTATATTATTCAGTTTCCCGTTTTCATTTAACATTAAAAAATTGATTTTGATAGATAGTACATTGTCCTAGTGAATGAGTTCCAGTTAGCGTTTGACGGCTTTTCAAACCCCGTTTTAAAAAAACAAGTTTTTAAAAATAAATTTGCCACATTTGAAAATCCACCTTTAAATTAAGAAAACCGGTTTTACTGAATGGCTGAATATTCCTCTTCTTCAAAACAAACAAACAAATATTTTGAATTTTATCGGTTGGGACCGATCCTTCTAGCAGCTGAAGACTTAGACGATGAGATACCAATTTATTAACAAGAAAAGGTATATCTGAATTTCTGTTAAATGAACTAAAAAAATTAAGCACAGAAATAAATTTGAAATTATTATATGCTTTAGAAGAACGATTTCAAGAAAAAAGTAGAATTAGAAACTCTTTTGCTGTATTTGCACATTTCTAGTTCAGCGAAGAAATCTAGTGTACTTTCTTTAGCTTCAAAAACCGAAATTATTGAGTTATCTGGAAAGATACTGTCTAGAATATTTCCGAATTCTTATGTGGAAACCGATTCCGATGAAGAGCAAATCGAAGAAACTACTCGTCAGAGTAATGCTTTTTAAAAAAAAGTCATGGAAAAATCAATTCAAAAATTTTATGAAGAATTTTCATTATTTGAATCAGCGAATAAAAGAAAAACGAATAAAGATTTGTTATTTCATGCCATGAAAATTATAAAACCAAGGTCAGTAGCTAGTGAACGAGTATTTTCAATAGCAGGCAGTATTGAGTCCAAATTAAGAACAAGTCTTAGCCACCGTTCAGTGGATATTTTTCGTTCTTTAAAATCCTGCTTTTATAGAAGAAATTAAAATTAGTGAAAATAATATAAATATTATTTGAAATTTTTGTTTTAGTTTAGATTATTTTGTGTAAGAAATATGTATATGTAATTCTTAACTTTTTTTTATATTTTGACTTTGACATTGATTTCGTTTGTTGTTATTTTATATAAATTAACTATTATAAATTATTATAAATATTTTTTCCTTTTTTTTCTAAAAAAAAATTTAAAAACCGGCAAAAACCGGGTGTATTTTTTTTTTTTTTTTTGGAAATGTTGAATTCGAAAACCAGTTATTCAAAAACTCGGTTTTTGTATAAACCTTGGTTCCAGTCTGTTAGAAAAAAAATTGCAAAAAAGCTTTGCTTTATCATAACATAACTTTCAAATGAAATGTCAACAGTAATTATTTTTGCATATATAATAAATACTTTAAATACATTTTTGCTCTATTCGTGTTCAAAAGAAGATTAAAAAATTAAATTGCGGATTGAATCATTTTGAAATTAATTATAAATGAATTAATAAAGAAGAATATGAAACTATTTGTGAAAAATGAGATTTTGCATAAAAAATTGTACACTTTTGCAGAATAGGAAATACCTATTCTGTAATGGTATATATTAAGTATATATTATCGTTTCATTCTATAAACTCATATATCCAAGTTACTGGCAATTTCTCTTCTGGCAATGCAGAACTTTTCCTTGCCTGTCGGCCACTTCATATTTGTTCTCTTCCCAGTTTAAAATTATCCTTCAGTAAACATCTGTGATCTTCCTCAGTCGATTTCGCTCTTCAATTACTGGAGGCAAAATGGGAAGGGGGGAGAAATTCGGCGCCAACATGACATGAAACGCTTACTCCACCGAAAATGGCGACACTTCCTTCAACTGAATGCTTCTAACAATTCACTCCGGAAAATTTATCTAGTTAAATATCCATTGAGATTCTATGCTTAAATTGTAATAAAATTTCTTAATTAATCATCTTTCTCATTTCTATCATAGTTTATTTCTTGGAAATTATTCTAGAGTCATTTAATTTTAAAATTTTATTAAAGAAAACAAAATATTTACAATTAGTTTGCTAAAATATCTTGTGAAAATATTTAATCTTTTCTGTTGCAACAAGTTATTTTTCAAACCCTCGTGCATTTTTTTAATCTTTTGCACTCTCTCCTAAACATTTTGGTTAAAATTCACATGTATAATTTAATCAAAAAAATTCTAGCTGTGTAGCAAAATCGATTGTGCAGTTTCTAATCAGTAAAAATTCTCTGAAATTGTCAAAAATTAAATTCATTATTGCAGCGAAATTACATTATTTGCTGTAGATATAATTTCGTTTGAAATCTTTTTATTAACAAATCACAGTTTTTTTAGATGCCTTTAACAGACTGGAACTCTTTTACTGTGACTTAATATACTATCATCATCAACTTTCATTCAAAAGTAGAATCAAAACAGAACACTCGGTTTTACATATGGTTCCCACTTATATTTTTTCACATACACACACCCTAATTTCTAAACGGTGACAGCTCAGGCCAAAAGGCTGGTGCCTAGGTATAGTAAAATGGCTACACTATACAATAAGGGAACTTAGAATGCCATATGCTTGCAAATTTTGGAATTGCAGATCTTATCTCTCAAACGGAGTATGTTACGAGAAAAAAAATTTGAAGGTTGTAGACCCCTTTTAATTTAGTGGAAAAGATACTCAACACACATTAATACTTAAAATAGAATGAAAAAAAATTGAATATTTGCTCGATTTGGATTTTCCATAGTCTTGTATTTTTAACTTTATCGCATTTTGAGAACAATATTGTGATAAAAAAATTTCCTCAACATATTAATGAATACCAGTGTTCCTACACTCAGCCCGAAACATATTTTGCAGAACAGAGCTAATATATTTGTCTGTCAGTCTGTCTGTGGATTTGTGAGCACGGTAACTCAAGCATGTAACAAGCTGTATGCGTGAAAATTATTATTTATTAACTTCTTTAATAAATTTACAGGTTTCAAATTTTATATAAAGTGCGTGTTTGAAGTCTTTCTGTCCATGTACATGTGAACACAAAAAAATTGAAAACGCAAATAGCACGTCATATGTTACCAAGCATATATAGATTAATTTTTATTTCAAACACTTTATCACTTTAAAAAAAACAGTTAGTCAAAGTATTAACAGGTTGAGTATTGGTCAGGATGAGTATTTATAAGTATAAACTACTGGTCAAAAATATTACAAGTTTGAGACGTTTCAAGTTTTTTTCAAGAATAAGTCCCCCCCCCATAAAAAAAGATTTTTTTTTTCATTTAAACTGTTATTTTGTAGTATAAATGTGGTGGAGAAATTTCAATCTATAGCGTCATCCATCCCATCTGCAACGATTGTGTCACCATAATAGTTTATTATAAAATCATTCCGACTGCGAAGGATTTCATTTTGTTTTGTTTTGTTTTTTGCGCTGTCGAAGTGCATTCACTGTGCATTGCTTTCCAATTTAAGCTGTTCATTTCTTTTTTAAACGTGTGAATTAACTAGTGAGAATTGGTAGGCTGCTATTTTAATGCATCGAGAACATTTCAAATGTTAGGATTGCTCATGGATGCGACTGCAATGAGTCGACTGTTGTTGTCATAAAGAGATTCAAAACCGAAGGAACCGTAGATAAAATGCCTAGAACTGGTCTTCCAAGGTTATCTTTTAAACGTGCTGGTGCTACATTGACATGATTATGCCGTAAAAATAGATTTGCAAGTTCTGCTACACTTGCAAAAGAATGGAACGAGTCCACGTCTGTCATTGTCAGTCCCAGAAGAGTTCGCAGGTTGCTCTGTGAAGCTGATTACATGGCACAAGTATCTAAAAAACCCAGTACTGCGAAAGCAATGTGGAGAAAACAATTGGAGTGGATCAAGGTGCACAAAAATTGGAGTATTTCGGAATGAAGAAAAGTTAGTTATATCAGCGAGGAAAGTTGTTTTTCTTTAATGGCGGACAAGCCTGGTCACATTTGACTTAAAGTAAACGGGATATTGGAGCCAGAATGCCTGGCGCGTACATCAAAACACCCAGAAAGCGTAATGGTGTGGGGATGCATGTCATATCTCAGTCAACTAGACGACTTCATTTTGCACAGGGAACTATGAATGGTGACAAGTATGTTGGCATGCTGAAGGATCAATTACTTTGTAGTGCTTGTGACATGTTTCCAAGGCAGAAATGAAATTTTTAGCAACATCTAGCACCCTGTCATACATCAAAAAAGATAAAAGAAACTTTATAATTAATTTTAAATTTCAGTTCAGTTCAATTCTGTCCTCTATATCGAAACATTCGTTATTTTAGTTTAAGGTTCCATTTGCAAAACATTGTATTAATGTTCTCGCATGGCCAGGAAACTCACCAGATTTAAACCCCATTGAAAATTTGTGAGTATAATTGGAAAGAAAGTAACTGAGAATCATTCCAGAGCAAAACGAGGAAATCAGAAAGCAATAATTAAAGTTTGGCAACAGAAATACCATAAAATATGTTGCAAAACCTTGTGGATTCCATGTCTTAAAGAGTAGCCGCTGTGATCGAAGCTAGAGGCGACCCAAACAAATATTAAATGCTTTGCAGTTAACTTGAACTCTTTTATTATCTTTTCTGATCAAAAGAACTTGACATTTTTTATTTACTATATTTTATTCCTGAGAATCAAAATAAATTTTGTTACTGAAAACATGTACATTTTATTTGTCTTTTATTTTTTTAAATTAAATAATTTTTTGTTCAATAATTTAATTATATTTTGCCTTTAAACTAATTTAACATATTAATATAAAAAAATATAACATTAAATGAAAAAATATTACTTTTGGGGGACGTATTCTTGACAAAACGCGAAATTTCTCCAACTTACAACACTTTTGGTCACTAATGTATAAAAGCGATAATTCGAATTAATCTATAAATGAAATTTGATATGTGATTTCATATTTGATCGAGATTTTTATCAAATTTTTAACCCAATCTTTGAAAAAAAATCACTTAAAATTTATTCTCAGTTTTATTTTCTATAATACGTAAACAGAAAGCGCCATTTTTTGTTAGGATATGAAAAAGGGGATTACTCATGCTGGATATTAATTTCTTAACTTTCTTAGAACAAAAAAATTATTCTTATAAGAGAAATAACTTTACGTTGAATTTGACATAAAGTATGATTTTATGGTAATCGAAAATTTCATCGAAAGACCGCATAACAAATTTAATCCTACCAGAATTCTGTGTGTTTAAGCAATTCTGTGTGACACTTAGGGTAAAAATGCATCTCCCAAGTATGATTATGTTGTGGCACAGCATGATTTCAAAACAGAGAAGCTATAGAAATAATGTTTTGATTAATTTTATATTAAGAAATATATATAAAAAATTATGCTATTTCATTAGAAATATTTGAGTAATTCATTCTGATTAAACAAAGTATATATTTTTTGCAATTTGATGAAGAATTTTCGTTTCTTATATAAGTAAAAGCGGTAAAGAAACAAAACAGTTTGTGAAAATTCTGTCAGAATATAGTTTTTATGATTAATCATATTTTTGCAGATTTGAAATATATTATAACAGAACTATATTCAAGGAATGTGGTTTTGAAAAAAATGGCTGACTAATGTGAATATAAAACTAAGAAATACATGTTCCAGAACTTTTTTTTACTTTCTGGTATACGAAGTATAGAGAAAGTCTTATAATATTCAAAATATTCAAACTCAATATTTTAACGAATCTCCACATTTAGACTTTCTTGAGTTCAAAAAATGCATTTCTGGAAAACATCAGTCTGTTTGTCACAAAAATAACTTTTTGAGCTAGACGGATGAAATTTGGTATACGGTCATTATACCAAATGTGTAGATTTCCATCAAATTTTGAGCAATCCGATCAGAAGAAATCCGACCGACTGTTCGAATATAAATTCAACACGGTAACGATAACTACAAAACGAAAGGAGCTAGATAGGTAAAATTCAATACATAGAATTAACGTCTATAATATAGACACTTATCAAATTTTGAGCCAAATCCAACAAAGGATTGACTGTCTATAGGTCTACATTTTCAGAAACATGTAAACGCAATAACTCAAAAATGCAATGGCTTACAGTATGAAATTTCGCAGGTTATTTTGGGACTGTAGGTCTAGCTTTGTGCCAAATGTTTATTTCAGTCGGTTGGGAAAAACGTGCCTAAAGCAGAAATTTGATTTTCGGATACTATTAATAATATTCCAGAGATTAAAGCCAAAAAATTCACCAAGGATCATACGATATATTCAATACAAATGCTAATTTCTTACCAAAAATTAATATTTCGGAACTATTATTCGCCAATGCCATGCGAGACAAAATACTTTTATTAAAAAGTATGGAGAACGTCTTGGAGTGACCACTTTCGCTGGTTTCTTCATTAAATCCAGATTTTAATAGAATTCTAAAATTGATAATTAAACAAAATATCCCGGCATTGGTTTTTCACAGCTTTATTATTGTCTAAGATGCAAAAAAAAAATTTCAGTGAATCACAAATTTTCCACCAATATTTCCACAATTAGAATTATTTAACTCAAAGTATAATAAAATTATAATTCGCATAAACTAAATTAAGTATCAATAATCACATCTATTTTTTACATTCTTCCATCTATACAAATTTTTTAAAAAACGTACTGAAAATGCTCTTCATTTATT
>JAPMOR010108522.1:39986-57754 GCA_026543865.1 Argiope aurantia | reverse complement strand
CACTTATTTTTTTATTAGGAGTATTACCATGATTTGTTAAGCACACTCTTTTTTTAGTAATGGCCATGAATTAGACACCATTTGTAGATCCCACCTTCACATCTTCACCCGGAGTTATTCTTTGCTGAGATTGTTACATTCGTAAATAAAACGTATTTAAGAAGCACTTTTAAATTTATCTCAAACATAAAAGAGGAGCGCGTGGAGAAATCTTCCACACGTCAAAAGCTTCGATTATAAAAAGAGAATAAAAATAAAATAGTTTTCTTATCAATCGTGCTAAGATAAATCAAGCACTCATAGGCATTTTGCAGCTATAATCAAAACGTATTTGTTGCCACTGAGTTTGTAAATAGAAAGTTATCTCCTTTTTTTTTTTTCCACAGAAAAGGAAATATGACTTTTAATCGATTAGGAGCTGCT
Organism: Argiope aurantia; assembly: GCA_026543865.1. NCBI lineage: Eukaryota > Metazoa > Arthropoda > Arachnida > Araneae > Araneidae > Argiope > Argiope aurantia. The sequence continues at coordinate 57,331 of JAPMOR010108522.1, read as the reverse complement.
GTTCGACCTTTGAGTCGATGGAATAAAATATCACCTCATTCGTTTTTAGTATCATTCGATATTTCAATGAAATCATTCCGCATTGCGAACGAAAATTCGGTGAACGTCACACTCATTTAGACGTAATTATTTGAATATCGTAGCTGCTCGTAACCTATTTCGAATATAATAAAATTTATTTTTATAAGTAATGAATGAATAACAAGGATTTACTTTTATATAATGCATTAATATGAAAAGTATTCCGAAAAGGCTGAACCCTTTACCATGCCTACTTATCTCCAAAAAATAAGGCATTTCAAGCTTTTTGTAAACTTTGTATGTAGATATTAAATCAGAAAAATATGAGTAATAAGAATTTGTTAAAGTAGAATTTGTTTCATAGATGTGTCAATTAGCGGAAAACATCTGAACAAATTGATATTATTGCTACTTTAACACATTTGCAATACTGAAAGTCAGAAACGGGTTAAAATACTTTATAGGTACTGAATGGTTTCTAGTTAAACCTTTAAAGGGCCATTTTTTTCTAGTCATATAATGTTAAAATACTTTTGGGCTTGAAATTAGAATAAGAAAAAGGATTCATTTAGCTTATTAGATAAATTTAATTTGATTAATTAATTAATTTGGTTAATTAATAATTTAGTAACAAATCAAGACACATCATTTTATCTGAGATAAAGAACTGAGGCATCTAAGTTTCTGACTTATTAAAAAAAATTGTCTGAACTTATGCCAACCTACATAATTTCATACAAAGATTGATAAATTTGGTGGGAAGCATACTTTCCACGGCCCTAGAAAGGGTTAAATAAAGAAAATATTAAATAGATAATAAAAAGAAGAATTTTATGATTGCTAAATGTACCATGACTTGGCAAACGATCAATTTTAAATTGGCCGTTAAATCGAATTAAATTAGATTTAAAAAAACTTCATTTGAAGTTTTCATAATTTAATCGCATTTTCCACTAAGCAATATTTCTCGTCTGCTGAAACGTAATGGATTTAATTAGTTCTTAGTGTTTCTTCTTGATCATTCGTTCTAGAAAAATCATTTGGCAGCCATAGTGATAAAAGTTTATTGCTCTCAATTGCCAATTTTACAAACGTCAAATGGTATTAATTTGAACCCACTTTGCTGAAGCATCTGAAGCATGATTAAAAACTATGTTCCACATCATCCTGTTTGCACTGGAATTAGACAGAAATTTATTTATTTGAAATTAAAATAATAACGAAAAAAAAAGTTAAGGAGATTCGAACCTCTAGATCAAAATAGTGTATCGTAAAAATGTTTTAGGTTCTATTCTCCTTTTTATGTTTTAAAGTGCGTTTAGTTAAATAATAATGATTGTATGACGGCTTAAAAATATTTAATATAGTTGCCACGCGTGTGAGTATTAATCCAGTTAGAAAACGATGAAAAGTATTGTTGTGATATACAAACTTAAAAATATTTTTTTCAAAATATTACAATTAAATTAAAAAGCTATAAGGAATGTTATATTAATTGGTACAATTTAAAACACTATTTTTTAAATTTAAAAGTCGATTCTGTGCGATCATAATACCGTTTTGAGGAAAAACGGTAAAATTTTAAATAATTTTCAATTAAAATCTCATTAAATTTTTGAAAACTTCTTTCTTAGATAAATCTGATTGGGGATTTTGACTTCAAAATAGCAGATGATTTACATAAAAGTTTGAATTCTAGCGCCAACAGAAATGGGCCTAAAATGCATAGTCCATTTTTTTTTATAAACAATGAAACTAAGCACAAAATGCGCCATGTTGTGGAAATAATTCAAAGGATCTTGATCCATAGGTTGACAGCCAAGTATGTGATATTAGATGATCTGGTGATCTCCGATGATCTTTTACAACATCTGATTTCAGCAAATTATTTTTTAGAAAATTTCTGTACTATTAGTGGCTAAAATAATTTGCATTATATTTATGTAGGACTCAGGAATCACTACTATTTAGAATCACGCACATTTAATTACATTTAGGACGAACAATTACATTAACATAAAAGAAATGAACATTAAATGGATTTTGTCGAATACGTCGCATGATTAATTCACATGTGCCATCTCGTCTTTCGTTCAGAGACCCGTCTCGTCTCACACGTCTTGACTTTCGTTCAGACCCATCTCCTCTCGTCTGCACTCCGTCTAACAAGCATCAACGCCTGTTGGCCAGCAGATGGCGCTCGTTATCAGGCGTTCGTCACTACATTTATGATCAAAAATAATATAATATATTCAAAAGAAAGTAGATATCTGACACGTGAAAACTATAATTTTTCTTGACATTTAATGTGTTAAACAATGCTTTAGAAAATAAGATCAAAGAATCCAAAATGTATACTGGTAAATGTTTTTCTCCCTTTTCTTTTTTAAAATCATTAACATATTCATTCCAATGATTTTTTTTTGCGACATCAACTGCAACCATGCTTAATTTCCATTTATAATTTTGCTTACTAAGTCAGGCTAAATTTTGTAGGGACCCTGAGCAATACAGAAGTTTCAAGGCCACCTCTTCAACTCTCGAGACCAAAAACAAACTAACAAATAAATAAATAAAAAGAAAATTTTATTTTTATCCCTGTTAGAGTTTTGATTCCCTCCGGTGGAGAAAAGGGAAAGTTCTGTTCCCCTAACCAGATGTATTCCAGACGCCGACGCGGCGACATGTACACTCTCTCTCTCTTGTCTTTGTGTTGTGTTGTGCTTGTGTGGTAGCTTAGAAATGTCCGTGTCCATATATATGTGAAAATAAAACCTATGAAAGTTTCACTCCTGCTTCGTCATTAATGGAATTGCCATGCACTGACTGATCAATCCCCACGCGAAAAGTTTTTAAGTAACAAATATTATAAATATTTGAAGAAATTAAACATTTAATTCAGGGTCACTCTTAAAATAGCTGAATATAGTAATTCATACATACAAAAACTTGAAATTTAAACTTAAAAGTAATTTTAAAGAAAATGTTAAAAAAAATATATCAACTTTTCAACAATATCTAAATACCCTAATACAAAATTTGCAGAAGATATCAACATGTGAATCAGGCAAGAAACTGCGAAAAAGATTGAACCATACTATTTTGTTGATGATATCATGTCCGCGTTATCACGGAAAGGGAGTGCAGTAGCTTCTGGAGATAAAGACCCTTGAGAACCCGAGGACAGAAGTCAGACTTCTAACTCATTTGATGATGAAACTCACACATTCGCTTGCACAACCCCTTTTTACAGGGGGGCACATTCACACATCTCATAGATAGAACACAGATGAAGAGCAACCATGCCCGAACCGGGATGCCCAGATCACGGGGAAGATGTGCTACCCCTATACAAGGACGCCGGCATGCTATTTTGTTGGCGAATTTGTAAACATGAAAAAAAAAATATTTTAAGAATAATATTCAAAAATTCAGACGATTCTTGATTTTAACCCTTTGCACTCGGACGTCTCCTCTGAGACACCATTCAAGAAGATGCATTATTTTAAGTTTTATTTATTATTATTTTTTAAATTTTGATTGTTAAAAATACCGGCAGAGTGGCAAAAGGATGCAGATTAATTTGTCAGGAATATTAAACTTAAAACAATTATATATATTTACTTTTCGGAGCAATAAACTGTCTTTGTATTAGGTGAATAATTACGCATCGAATTGCTTTTCCGAGTGCAAAGAATTAATCTGTATGATTTCGAGTTCACGAATTGTGCAAACTAAAGACATAATAATAATAAAGATATCTGGAAATACTTCCTACCTCACCCCCCCCCCAAAAAAAAAATTCGAGACAATAGGCATTCTCTTGAGTCATTAAGATTCTAGGTAGTTACCTGCTTTGCTTATTGATAAACCAGCTTAAATTTTCACGATACGAAATGTCGACTTTCATTTACGATATATTACAACATAAAATTGTACTTACTCGTGCTTACTTGGCAGTATACCACTAGTAACAAAATATCTAGAAAATTTATTACTCTAAATAGAACCTTTCCGCATTCTTTTTCCCATTTAAATGATGATTTTTAAGGAAAAAGCCTTGAAATACATCGGCGAAATAAAACATCTGCGCAAACTTGGAGTTGCGGTTAATTGTTTTATCGTCTGTTTACAGCTTTTGGAAGAAGAGCGAAAGCGAAACTTCAACGAATCATTGAATGCTGCAGACCAAATATTTTCTTTTTGTTAATGTTTCGTTTCGAAATGTTCTGTTTAACGGCTTTGATACATTTCAATCAATCGGAAAAACAGCCGTAATTCTTTGAAGTACGATCAAATAATATGAAAAGCACTTCCTCAAATATTCATTTTTACTTTCTCGTTTCCCAAGTATCGATTAAGTATTGTAAGCGTTAAAAAAAAAAAAATTCGAAATCGAGATTTTGCTGCATATCCACCTTCAGACCTTATTGAGTTCGAAACATTTTTGGAATTATGTCTATCTCTCAGTGACGAAAATAATTCTAAAACGCCGATGCGGATTTTGTATACGGTATTTATACCAAATTTGCAGATGTTTTAAAATCAATTTTTGAGCAAAATTTATTCAGAGGAAGTCTGCCTGTCCGCCTGTTCGAATATAAATTTTAACCCGATAACTACAAAACGAAAAAACCTGAGTAGAAAAAATTCTGTGCACAGATTTAACATCTATAGAGTAAACGGTTATCAAATTTTGATTCAAATCCAGCAAAGGATTTATCGTCTATATTTTTAGAAATATGTAAACACTGTAACTGAAATATATCAAATTTGGCATGGTTATTTTACGATTACAAGTGTAGTTCAGTGTCAAATTTTTGTTACAATCTGTTGGGAAGACCGCGTCTAAAACTCAAATTCGATTTTCGGACACCATATATTAATTGCTAAAAACTCTTTAAGGATGACTCAATAATTTAAGTAAAAATGCTAAATTCACGCCAAATGTTAACATTTTGTAAATATTGTACGCCAATGCCATGCAAGGCGTTCTCTGGCCTACCCAAGGTATACAATTTTTTGCAGGGTGGGGTGTGGGATAATATTTTTACTGCAAAGTATGCGAGTAAATTTTGAAGAGAATGCTTCCGCTGGCTTTTCAAACTTCTGCCAGTGGGAGTAAGTTTGTTTAAATAAGCATTTAATATAAGTCAGTGACGGATTTTCGCCAAGATAAACTTGGCAGCTATCTGAGGTCGCTAGACTGAGGGAAGCATCACGCTGCATTTATATATGCCAAGTAAACAAATTTGTAAAATATAAATAAATAATGTCTATGAATTATAATGTGACTATTCTATAAACATTTGAACAAGTATAAGTTGCTTGATTCTTATTTATTTCATTACGTTCACTTAGTTATCAAGCGCCCAGCGTCTGCATAAATAATATTGTGAATCGATGTGGATATTGAGCAGTGTTGAAATATAATAAATAAATATAGATTTTCACGAAGTTACTAAAATAGAAAATATCCAAAAATAAATATTTAACATCTTATTAACTTAAAAATGTCTTGAGATGTAAATTAAATTTAATGATTTTAGACAAAAAAAAAACACTAATAATAAAAAAAGGACCTTATAATGTATCCTGGCAGAACTGAATACAACGCCTGATGCAATCAAATGAAGACAAGACTGATAATTCAAAATAATAATAATTTATTGAAATTGGCAAAAATAAATTGATTAAATAATAATGAATTGATTGATTGAAATTGAGTAAATAATAATCAATTGATTGATTGAAAATTGATTAAATAATAATTAGAAATAATAATAATTGATTAAATAATAATCAATTGATTGATTGAAACTGATTAAATAATAATTCGAAATAATAATAATTGGTTAAATAATAATGAATTGATTGATTGAAATTGATTAAATAATAATTCAAAATAATAATGATTGATTGCAATAATTAAGATTGATATTTCGAAATATAATAATGTTTTAAATTTTAGTTGTACTGCAAATATGAAAAAAAAAAAATCACTTAAATTCAAATTTTATTCTTTATCTTAAATTTTTTCAAATGTTTAAGATAACTTGAACTGGTAATTATTGAAAATGATCCGTTATTGTTAATTTACAGCACTCCTGATATATTGAGTAACTGTATTTGTTTTGCACTTTATTTGCAGCTACTACTAAGTTTCAAGTTAAGAACCCAGAACTAAAGAACTCTGACAACCCACTGCACATCGGTCATCAATACATTCGAATTTCCTTTTATTTTAATTTTATTTTCTATAGAAAATCATTCACTTAGAAAAGAGGTTTTATTTTTATATATCTTGCCAAAGCAATAAATCAGTACCTTTGCACAAACACAGGTCTGACTTATGATTCATGCGAAAATTTTTGACTTCTATATATATATATATATATCACCAATATTCGTCGGCTCCACACCGTCCTTTTCTCATAGAAACATTAGTTCACTGTACACTGTCTGTTGGAAAAGTTTCGAGGCCGATTTCTAAATTTTTTATTTCATGTGAAAGTTTTTGAACCTGAATACACCATCAATAATCTTCTATTTCCTACCACTTTAAAGTTCAGATGGAAATATCGAAAACATTACTTCACTGAAAAATTGTCTTTAAGGTGAGGCAAAATCGAGATAGAATCTCTCCACCTCTACAGACATCATACCGATTTTGTCAATTTTTATTTCAGATGAAGATTTTTGATTCTGTAAATGCGGCATCATTGGTCACATGCTCTGTATCGTTTCAGTCGCGAGGCATGTCGTAAAATAAAACTTTGATTAAGCCCTTAACCTCAAAAACTATTCCTACTTCGTCACTTTTATTCACTAATTAATTTAGTTACTTTATAAATCAATCAGTATGTTCTAAATTTATTATATCTTTTTAATTCTTAAAAAAAATGTTTTCTTTTTTTATGATAAGATATAATTCGTCAATGTAGATTCGCATGATTAGATTAATACTTTCTATAAATAAAATAGGCTAACAGGTCGCTAAAGGTGGTTAGCAGCAATATATTATAAGAAATTTTGAATGTCCCAAAATATAAAAAAAGAACAATCAAGTAATATATATATATATTCAAATTCGTTGAGTTATTTCGAAAATAAATCAAGGAAAATATATTTAAAATTAACGACACTAGCACATGCTAGTTGAGTCCTGTTTGGATATTTGAATGCATGTATCGATTTACTGGACAGGGAAGAAAAGAATCAATGGAATGCGATCAGTTTAGTCATGGAAGTTAGTCCTGTAAGTAGAACCAACGTTAGGCGCTAAATATTTAACCAATTAATATTTGAACTTCCATGTGCCTTCCCCCAGACTGTGCCCTCATTCCCCATTTTCCCCCTTCTCATCGCTACGGTACTGATGTACTGACTTTCCGTGCAAATGCTACGTTAAATACCTTTAGACCAAAGTCTTCTAGCATGCGGTCACCGTCCAGCGATCTCAACGACATTGTTCGAAAAGGAGCATTCTACATTTTGACAGGATGTTTTCGACTCTTTACTCGGGTGAGTCAACCTACATTCGATTGAAACAACTTCCGGTCTCGTTCCCTCCGTGTAGTTATCTAGAAATACAATGCACTGAAAAGATGATTGCATACAACAGGCTGATGAACCAGGAAGAAAAAAGAAATTCACCTGGCCAAAAGGTTGAATATCTTACACAGTTAATGCCTTGTTTTGACAGCAAGAAGTATATTGAAAGCAACAATAGTGACAAGAAAGTAACATGCCCAAGTTAGCTGGTTGTAGGATTTCTATTTTTGTTACTTCTCTCGGTCGTTTTTGAGCCAGGAAACTGCGCAGAATCAATATCCAAAAGGGCAAAATTACTATCAGAACTGAAGTATTCTTACATTTGTCCGAATTTAACATTCATACTATTTAAACCATCTTTATTAGATTTATACCAAGCTAGCTTCTTCGTCGGGATTAATAGCATTAAAATTTTTAGTTAAATATTTCATGTAACGTGGTCTTCATAATTTCCATCCTCAAAATATTAATAAGCTTTAAATTTTGATAGTCATATAACTCAATAATATAAATTATATGACTATCAGTTATATAATCCATATTATCGCAGTTCTGTTCATTCTAATATGCATTTCTCTAATTTTCTATCATCTCTCTTAAAATCTGAAATGGATTAAACTTCGATTTATGCAAATCTTTTATTTTTGCAAAAAGCAAGCAAGTTTTTCAAAATATGAGTACAGAAAAGAGTATAGTTCAGCACCGTAGCTTTATATATAAAACAGAATTTGTTTTAAAAATAATTTATACAATATCTCAATATCTTCTATAAAAATGTCTCTGATCCGCCATGATGTTGAATTTCCAAGTTTATTTTCAAAAAGTTTTAAATGATGTAAATAATAACATTTCATTTCGTTTCAGCCACTAAAATGCATTAATTCAGACTACATAATATATTATTTTACTTTCTCGACTACGTAGCATAGAGAAAGTATTCGAACAGGATGTTTTGACAAATCTTTATGTTTTAAACCTCCCTCAGTTCGAAAGACGCATTTTAGGAAAATGTCAAACAGTCTGTCTGTCTGCAACAAAGATAAATCAAAAACATTTGAGCTAGACGATTGTAATTTGGTGTAAGGCCTTTACATCGAATTTGTAGATTTCTATCAAATTTTGAGTAAAATCCGTTTAGAGGAAGTCCGTCTGTCCGACTGTTCGAATGTAAGTTCACACGATAATTACAAAACGAAGAAAGCTAGATAGATAAAATTCAATATACGTATTTAGCATCTAAGTATCTATAACTACAACTACAGAATTTGGCTCAAAGTTGGCTGTCTGTCGGTCTGTACTTTCAGAAACATGCAAACTCAATAATTCAAAAACTCTTAACTTAAATGCATTAAATTTGGTATGGGGTTTTGTGACTACTGTAGTGCTATGTCAAATTTTTGTTGAAAAAAATGCGTCTGAAACCGAAATTAGATTTTTGGATATTATTAACCTCATGCTAAGGATGATACGATACTTTCAATAAAAATGCTAAATTCACGCGAAAAGTCAATATTTCGTAACTATTATGCGCCAATGCCAAGGAGTTCTCTGGCATGACAAGTTTATTAGAGAGTATGGGAGAAAGTATGAGAAGACCACTCCTTGGATTGCAAAAAGCAAACATGTTTTTCAAAATTTAAGTACAGAAAAGGGTATAGCTCAGCACTGTAGTTTCATATATATACAACATAGTTTTTTTTTAATAATTTATACAATATTTCAAAGAGTTGTTCTATAAAAATTTCTTGAACCCATCATAAAATTCAGTTTTTGTTTTAATTCCAAAAGGATTTAAATAATGTAAATAATAATATTTTATTTTGTTTCAGTCAATAAAATGCATTAACAAAAAATTGCATAATGTATAATTTTTTATATATTATTATTTTTCCTATTTTTTTTTTTTTGCTTATTGCTAACGGTTTAGAAATTACCTATTGGGCCTTGATTAGAATAGATATTTATATAGATATTTTAAAAGTCTCAGAAACATTTTTCTTGTATTTAATTTTTACTAAATATCCTGTGTCATATTTATTTTATTTCAAACTGACCCATTATAAAGATTGCACTTTTAAAGATTTATTTAGCAGCGAGAGTTAAATTAACCTTTTAATTTCAACTTTTATTAGCGTAATGCTTACACCTTAATAAAAGTTTTTTTTTTCTTAAAAAAAGCCTAACGTGCTCGTGGTTAAATTTTATTTTTATTTTGTATGAAATTTATTATTGGAATAATATATGACTAAAATATTTTTTAATTGATAAAAATTGAAAAAAAAAATGCAACGGCAAAGTAATAGATATCATTAAATTTTCAGATAGCATAAAAATAATTTTTGTGATAATATTTTCAAATGTTATCTCCAAAAAACGTCAAAATTTCGTTTAATTTTTTAGCTAATTGAAATTTTAAAAGTACTCGCTCCGAAGTGCACATTCCAGTACCCAAGGTATATATGTGTCAAGTAACAGTGTGTACAAGTAACATATGTGCTTAATTGGTGACTATAAAACAATATAGCCATCAATACTCAGACACACACATACACATATACATTCTTCTTAATTGAATGTAGAGATAGAATTGAATACATTTTACGTCTAATTACTTTGTCTATATTCTGTAAATTATATGAAATATTATATTTAACTTAATTATACTGAATGAGTTCTTTCTACAATATTACTCCAAAAAATCACACGTTTTTTATTTAAAAAAAAATCGTCTTTTGAGGAGAACTAGTTGAGAGTCAGAAAATAATATATAATTCGAAAATAAGAAGCGCATAAAAGGAGTTAATCAATAATTTATTGATTCGGAGCAATTGTAATGTAAAAATGCGTACAAAAAACAATTCTTTACTGTTAAGTAATTTTAAGAAATTCCATCTTTTTATACCTAATATTGTTTCAACTTTCATTGTAAATAATACTTCGAAAAGTCAGCATTGCAATGATAGAAATTATCAAATAAATACCTTTTTCTTCCATACTGAACGAAAAATGTAGTATAATCGGAAAATAAAACCCTAAAAATAAATATTCTTTAAAGCAAGTTCGTGTACAATCGCTCTGAGTAGAACAGTGCAACTGGGAAACTCTTCTTATTGATGACGTACAGAGGGAAGTATTGAATGATTGGCGCCTGAATTACCGTTACATGCTGAATTACCATATCTGGAATATGAACATTTATATAAACTACGATTCAAAATGATTTTTTAAGCCGAGACTTTTGGCGCGGTAGCTGAAATAATTTAGCTTCGATGTCATTTAGGATTGGCGATTATCTAATCAAATATTATTTGCGAGCTGTATTAATAATTATGGTTCATAAAAAGTTAATAAAGTTATCATCAATATTGATTTGAAAATTTAAATAGGTTTTACAAGAAATTTTTTAACTTTACAAAAAAGTTTTTAAGTGAAAATAGATCGCAATGGGTCGAATGAGATAAACGCAGCTCAAAATAGTTAGATTGTACAAAATACAATACTGTTGATTTCATCCAATGTGGTTATACCATTATTATCTATGGCTTTATAATTACTATCTTTTAACACTGGTGTGCATTTAATCGAAGAAAATTAACCAGGGCTTCACTAAACAATATGTTATCTCAAAAGTTAGGTGATTCCCCTACCCCTGAGTTCTTTTAAATAAAGTTTCCAAAACTTTTAAATGAAATATGATTCCGTTTTCTTAAGTTGATTGTCCGTGTATCTCTTAAATAAAGTTTCCAAAACTTTTAGATGAGAGACATGGTTCTGTTTACATAAGTTCATTGTCCGAGTATCTCTTAAATGAAGTTTCCAAAATTTTGAATCGAGACAGGATTCCTTTTCTTTGCTGCTGCTAATGAATCCCTTTATTCTATTAGTTTATTCTTTGTCACACCCAGAAAGGGTCTTGTTATGAATCACACTTTAATTTAGTATTGCTAAATCTTTCGCTAATTGGGTTCCAGTGTCGAAAATGCGTTTTCGAAATGGAAATTGAATTGCCCTTCCTTTGAGCATCTTGCCATCTGCAATTGGTTCCTTTTATTTTATACTAGATTGCAATATACTAGGTGCTCTTCTTGGCGCCGATCATGCTACTTTTGTGCAACATTGTAAGTAATTTACAAATCTAACTATAAATCATTCCTAAATTTTTGTTTTTGTTTAACTTATATGTATAATACTGTTACGAATTTGTAACATTACTTGCCTGTCTATTTCACAGGAAAGTAGTAGCAGGATAAAAGTGAGGAGAGGGTTGACTATAATTTATTTCCAAATACAGGACTATTCAGAATCGTCAGGCCAATTACATATGGTTGTAATTTCCTTGTAGGATGGAAAGAAGGAATTTGACAAAAATACTGTTACGAATTTGTGATATTGCTTTTCTGCGATGTTCTCCTCATAGCTGAAGAGACAGATTTTCAGATATTCTTAATGAATGCCAAATGGGTGCTAGCTAATGACCCCCCCCCATCATGAATCGGCTATTTTGGCAACAAAAATGAAAGTTTTGGAAAATTCAAGAATTATGACATTGTCTTTATAGGGAATTGAGATTTAAAGACTCTTCTTTAAAGTTCCGTACATTTTTAGACGATAATATAAAGCTAAGCAGTGCACACGAGAAGTAATTCTCGCTTAGAAATTCTAATTGCAGTAGTTTGGAGTTGAGCTCTGTTGCGCTGTATTTTTAATTTGTTAGCGTTTTACTGTCTACTAACATAGTGTAAATTTCTGAGGTGTTTTCATTTGTACCAAACTTGGCTGCGTTTTTTACTCCTATATTTCGTGGTTTCTGGAATATTCATAGATTAAGGGATCTTCTTCAGTATATAATTCTCAAGACTTCTTTTATCATACATAAACCTGGCAATTGCTGTAATAATACAAAAAAAGCTTAAAGCTTTGTTTGCGCATGTAATTATGTCTTGTGCATGTAATCGTTTTTCTTGCTTGTATCTACAATATCTCTGTGGCAATCATTCTGAATGTTGAGCTACTTTTCTACTTTATATATATGAATTAATCCACCTGATCAACAATTTACCTAAGTAGTGAAATTTTTTTTTTAATTTCTAAAAGAATGGTAATTACAATTGGTTTCTAAAAAAGGAGCACTGAAAAACGATTTGTTTATTTTCGTCATTTGAATTCTTTTTATTATTTTATACCATTTTCCTTTTATTATTCTGTTATAAGCATGTTTCTATAGTTACATGCAATACAATAAGAAATACAGAAATGAAAATGACGGAAACGATAAACACAGACGCTAGAATTTCTTTCATAAAAAATGAAGAAAGAGTTCTCTCTCTCTCTCTCTTTGTAGTGTATTAAATATTTCTTGAATTTCAGAAAGATATCACTTAAAATAAATTGCCACTATTATTGGTTTGTATAATAAATAAGAATATCAAAATTAAAAAAGAAAGAATAATAATAAATCTCACAGTAAAACGTTTTCATCAAGATTATTTTAATTACTTAAAAGCACATAAAAAAGGGTAAAAAAGGATATGCATACATTTCCTTTCCGTCTCATATGCAAAAAAGTTCATTTAGTCAAATGATACAACAGAAAATGTATTTTGATTAAAGATTTCAATTCCTCAAAAGTCTTACAGTAACTTCGATAGATGTATTCAGTGCAAATGATTTAGAGATCAGAAGCGTTTTGCATTTGCCGAGATCGGATTGTTCTGGTATGAATAATTTCCTTTCCATTAAATTTACAAATTTTACTTTTCATTACATGAATTTTCACATTTTCTTACTTTGTGATAATGATAAAATGCTTTTGTACTTTTTATATGTATGCATTATATGAAAGAAAACGAGTATTTCGATTGCCTTGTAAATCAATAAATTTTCAAAAACCAGCTGTTAACATCATATATGGTTTCTATCTTAAAATATATAACAAAAAGCTCCTTTTGTTTTAACTTAAATTTATAAACTCGTTTTTTGATATATCCGCATTGTTAGGATGTAAAACTTGCTTAATATATTTAATGTAAAATTACTTTTCTATAAAATATTATAAAACACAAAATCTTTACATCGTTTGAAATGTTTTTTAAAACTTAAACGAGAGTAACAACTGCACCAAACGATTTTTAAAAGCTGTCATTAGCTAATTTCCACCAAGAGTTATTAATCTTTGCTAAAGAGGAACATCAAATTTTGTTCAAAAATGCTGTGGTAAGAAATGTTTTAATGAATTTTTTGAGGCAGTTAATTAAATAGTTAATTCTCATTAATAAAAACATGAAAATAAACTTAGTCAATAATATTATATTAATAAACTAGTCTTGTTAGTATTATTTACTCAGGTGATAATGTTAATCAGTTAATTGAAGATAATTGATTAAATTCAGTAATGTTTATTGTCCTTGCTTTTCGTTTGCTTTTAAACTCTTCTTTTAAAGTTTTTACATAACTATACGAAATAAGGCAAAATCTCACAATTACTTAGAAATGGAATATATAGAATCGTCTTATTAGATGAAACAAAAATTTGACTTGAATTTAATTGTTACAAATTGCGCTTAGCATAAAACTTGAAGGGCTTGTTAGAATCAGAGAACAAATTTTGTCTAGATGAAATTAGTATAATAAAAAAAAATAATTTATTACTCTTTAAGAAGTTGTAAAAATAATTTTTATGCAGAAAGTATTCTTAGCAAAAATTGGCGAAAATTATGTTATTTCGCTATTTAATTCAATATCTGCAATATTTATCAATTATGAGTATTGAAAACAGTATAGTTCAGTAAAAAGGCATCTCAGAATGTTATATGCAAATTTCAAGCCGCTATCATTCATCATATAGGATGAAACAAATGTAGGTACTTTATGTTGTGTATAGCCGTCTTTGGCGACCAATTGGTTCGTCGATGATAGTGGTTGCATTTTATATCAATAAAAGTTCTTGCACATAACTTCGTAATTCCACTAACAAATTATTTTTTAGTAGCAAATTGCCTTACATATATTCTTTTCGTTAATTCCACGAACCTCTTTAATAAAACAAATCCCATGACATCATAGTGTTATTAATAAGATAACTTTCTGGTTCATCTATCTTTTAACTTTCGCGGTACTGTAATTTCATTTATTTTTCACCTTGTAAACTACACAGATATCAAATAAATTCTTTAGTCATTAGTTTTCAACAATGGAATAAAATCACGCTATTAAATAAGTAAAACGATGCGAATCACAGGTCTAAATGTAATCTACTACTAAAAATTCAGCAAATAAAATAAATTTTTTAAATGGCAAATTTCAAAAAAAAAATATTGCATGAATATTATACTGGTATTATCAATGGGATATTTTTTAAAGTTCTAAGATGATGTAAAAATCCTTATATCAGAATAATTGTCATATTTTCATTGGTTATTGCGAAAAAACCAATGCTTCACTAAAATGTTTAATTTTTAATTAATTAAAATTATAACAAAAATTTCAAAAAAAAATTGTCGAGTGTCATTCTTATTTTTTTCTCCTAAACATATGTCTGGACATAAATTTTGGAAGTTCTAGGGCAAACAATTTGACCTATAGACACACATACATGTTCATCTTTGTTAATAGTAAAGATTCAGTTTTTGTAAATTCTATATTATTTTCAGTTGTTAATTTTAGGATATAGAAAACAAGCAGGTGTCTTAAAGTAAATTTTTAAGAGTGATTCGACTTATCGAAGAAAACATGTAGCTTAGAACAGTAGTGTTTTAGAACTGATTCTGATATTCTTTGTTTTATTTAAAAATTCAGTATTAATTATATTTCCTATAACGAGTACACGAAAATTATTTAATGCCATTTCAAAATGCTGAAACGCAATTATTAAAACAATAAAAATTATTATAAAACCTGTTTTAAAATATTTGGAAAAATTTACTAAACATATAGAAACAACACTTGCACAGATATAAAAATTCATATAACTAAAAAACTTTTTTTTTATTTAAAAAAAATGTAAAACTGATTTTTGTGGGATATTAGACTTCGAAAGTTAGTAAAAATAATAAAATACTTACACTACAGATGTGAACATTATTTTTTTGAAAAAGTAATAAATCAATAAAAAATATTATTTGTTTTAAAAATGCTTCTTTAAATTCTATTTACGAGATTGTAAACATTTAGGAACGACAACAAAATGACTTTTTCGTGACGTTTTACAACTCTATTCATACAAAAGAACAATATTTGATAGAATTTTATGCTTAAGCTCTTTGTTATACGTGCTTATTTCTGATTTATGTTTTGCTTTCATTTCTTTCTGTATCGCAAAGTATTGACAGTTCAATAGTAGTTTTTTTATTCGAAATTTCATGCGATTTGAACGTACATGATTTTTTCTTTATCCAGGAAATCGCGCATTTATGTCATTATCGATAAAATTACCTTGAACAAAAAACGAAAATTCTTGAAGAGTATCAACTGAACAGGAATTTTTTGGATGTATTACGCAAGCACTGCGTAATTAAATAAAAAGTCGTTTTAGTATAGAGGTGAACCAGAAATTTTGGAATTTATAATTTTTTTTTCCAACTCGCTTTATTAAATTATAGAAAATATCTTCGATTGATCGGGATGTTTTCTGTTGAAAGATGAATTGATTTGATATATTTTTAATCGTGCTAAAATAAAAAATAAAAACATTAATTGTAATATCTTTCGAATTAGTATTTTTCATTGCCTATTGCATTTCTATAACCTTTAAAGGTTAAAAAATATCACGAATTTTCAGTTATATCTAAATAATTTTTTTAACATATTTAAACAAATGCTGAAGAATATGATTAATCAATGATGAAAAAAAAAAAAAACTTTTCCAAAATTTTTCTTTTTTTAAAATTTGAAATTTTGTCCAGATATGTCGAAAGAATTTAAACAATGATGTTAACTCATGTAATGCTGGCTGTCATGTGACATACGTCGCTTAATCTATTATTTAAACATTAAATAAATCTTGCATTCTGCGGTTGTATTTGCTATTTAAGAAGTTACGAAGGACTCTTATGACACTCTTTATTAGAAAAATGTGTTGTTTTATGATTTTTTGCTGATAAAATTCTAAAAAGAGCAAAGACTTTTTTTTACGAAGATATTTTTCAAGTTTTTAGTAGCAATTCCAGGATTGAATTAAGCCTTCTAGAGGTCATTAGGCGAAGCAAATCTTGGAATACTTGTTTCTTTCCAAACTTTCAAATCCAACTTCTTTTTAACATATCATTAAACAAATTAGTAAAAAAAAAGTGAGAAGTTTTTTAAACACAATTTAAATAATATTTACTAATAGAAGCAGATATTTTTTAACTATATAGAATCACATTTTTTTAAATTTTAAAATAATGCAATATAAAATTTGGTAATAATAATCAATTAGAAATATTATTAAAATAATATTACAAAATTAATTAAAAAAATACTTGCTCTTGATTCGGATATCTTCGATTTACAGGCCTTCATCGCTAAATGAAAGCACAAAATTATAAAACTTTCAAAACGCTCCAAGGAAAAAATATCCTGACAGTTCTGCCCTTTTAAAGCTATGGGGCTCTTAAGTAATATCTAATTAATAATCCGGCTTCGAACAATCTTAATTATCAAAGTTATTATTTAATATTAAGATAAATATGCATTATACTATCAATTGCATTCGTATAAACCTTAAGATTTTTCCTAACGGACAGGTGACTCTATTTATTAAACACACACACACACACACACACACACACACA
>JAPMOR010108522.1:23070-39586 GCA_026543865.1 Argiope aurantia | reverse complement strand
CAATGCGTTGACAGATTTTATTTAAATTTGATAAGGATCTAGTTTTAGACCTGGGACAGACGAACAGACAACTTCTGAATAAAAATTTGACAGAAATCTAATTGTTTTAAAACTACTTACAAAATTTCATTCGCTGTTTTAAAAGCTTTTTCAGTTACCCAGACAGGGAGGTAAACAAGCAGATACAAACATACATTTTTCGATCTCAAGGTGGTCAGAATATAGAGATTAATCAAACTATCGAGATAGATTATCTGGATGTCCTACATCATATATTTGTTTCTTTAATGGTATCATTTCTGCCGATGTTCACTTTTTTGGAGAATATCTTTCTGTCTTTTATGACATTCATTTACTGTTGGTATTTGTAAATCTTTTTGAAAGTCAATATTCCGAACACACGATGGTATGTTACTAATTTATCTTAAAATTTTGTTTGGCAGGGTTTCTAGTTCTTCTTTTGCAATTTACCAGCAAAAGAAATTTTCTTCAAGTTATCAGAAACGATTATCTGATTTGTATTAGGTTCCAAATTTGAATTAATGTAGATGATCACTTTAGGTTTATCGACAACAGACGATGATGTGAAATATAATTAAATTCGAGATTCTTCTTAGATTTGATGTTTGAAGTAACTAAGACAGATGTTTCCGAAATTTTTGTAGCAATCAGATATTGACCAAATATGAATATTTCCCGGAACAGCAACATATCTTTCATAGGAAGTCTGAAAACTGAAAATGTAGACGTGATATTGGGACGACACATTATGTTCATAGATGCCCCAAATATGAACAAATAAGAAAAAGGGCTTTCTAACTGATTTCCATGTTAATGATTTTTTTTTCGTGGAGAAAAATGAATGTTAACAACAGAAATACTCTATATAGAAATAATACACGTAGATTATAACTGAGTTTAGTTGAATGTTAATATATATATTGATGCAAGAACCAGTTATGATCGTGCTGTGCAAAGTACATTGTTAAATGTAACTGTAGATAAAACTTAACAAGTGAAGAATTTTTTAAATTTGTTATGGCGATTTTAAATATGTGGCTAAAATGGAATAAAAAATAAACGGTTGCAATTAAAATAGAATATCATTTAAAAAGGAAATATTTCAATTTAATGTCTTTATTTACCTTAAAAGAAACAATAAAAGCATGTGAAAGCGGAAGTAGCTCCCTCGAGTAGTGTATACAAAATATGACAAGTTTTGTATTTAGCTTCGTCAAATGATAATGATAATCGAATTTATATTTTAGAAGTTAATGTCTTCTCTTCTTCTATACATTTTACTTTTTTTCCTGTTTCAAATCATCATGTTTACATATGTGTGAATACAATAACGCGAAAGATGTACCCTTGGGAAAAGAACTGTTTACTGTTGACTAGGGTTTGACGGTTTTTCAAACCCGGTTTTAAAAAAACCTGTTTTTTAAAGTAAATTTGTCACATTTGAAAACCGACTTTTAAATTAAGAAAACCGGTTTTTCCGGAACGCCTGGATATTCCTCCTCCTCCTCCTCTTCTTCTTCTTCTTCTTCAAAAAAAAAAAATATGAATTTTATCGGTTGGACCGAATCGTTCAGCAGCTGAAGGCTTAGGGCGACGAGATGCCAATTTATTAACATGTGAAGGTATATTTGAATTTCTGTCAAATGAACTAAAAAAATGTAAATACTGAAATAAGTTTTAAATTATTATATGCTTTAGAAGAACGAATTCAAGAAAGAAGACAAGTAGAATTACCAACTCTTTTGCTGTATTTGCAAAATCCAAAAAACATTTCTAGTTCAGCGAAGAAATCTAGTGTATTAGCTTCAGAAAACGAAATTATTAAGTTTTCTGGAAAGATATTGTCTAGAATATTTTCCAAATCCTTATGTGGAAACCAATTCTGATAAAGAACAAATCAAAGAAATTACTCGTTGATGTTTTTATTTTTAAACAGAAGCCATGGAAAGATCAATTCATAAGTTTCTATAAGAACCTAATGGAAAACTTACAAATCCAAAGACACTGAGAGCTGAATTTTCATTATTTGAGGCAATGAATAAAAGAACAAAAAACTTAGATTTGTTATTTGATGCCTTGAAAACTATAAAACCAATCTCAGTAAGTAGTGAAAGAGTATTTTCAATTTCAGGTAATATTGTGTCCAAAATAAAAACAAGTTTTAGCCACCGCTCAGTGAATATTTTATGTTTTTTTAAATGCTATTTTCTTAGGAGAAATTAAAATTCGTGAAAATAATATTAATATTATTTGAAATTTTTGTTTGAGTTTTCATTATTTTATGTAAGTAATATGTATATGTAATTCTTAATTTTTTTAATATTTTGAATTTGACATTGATTACGTTTTTTTGTTATTTTATATAAATTAAATAAAATACTTTTTCTCTATTTTTTTTTGACAAAAATTCAAAAACCGGATGAAACCGGTTTTTTGGAAATATTAAATTTGAAAACCGGTTTTTCAAAAAGTCGGCTTTTGTATAAACCCTACTGTTGACTGGTTTGGTCCCAAATAATAGTAAATTCAGGTATTTTATGGATATAAGCTTTGCAAATTAGGATGTCCCCCCCTCCGCTTTTTTTTTTAAATAAGATGCTCATTCTAGTTTCATATTTCAGCACAATTTAACTTTCTCATCTACCAAATATAGACAAAGTATTTGAACTCAATATTTTGACGAATCTCCATTCTTTCGACCTCCCTGATTTCGAAAAAAGCATTTTTAGTAGATATCTGTTTGTCTGTGACAAAGACAACTAAAAACGCTTGGAGTTTGACGGATGAAATTTGGTATAGGGTCTTTATATCAATTTTGTAGATATCTATCACATTTTGGTTCCGTTTGGTATCAAATTCCGTTCAGAGAAAGTCTGCATGTCTGGTTATTAAAGTATATGCTAACATAATAACTACAAAACGAAGAGAGCTAGACGGATAAAACTCACTACACAAGTTTAGCATCTATAGTAGGGACACTTAACACAAGTTTAGCATCTATAGTAGGGACACTTAACACAAGGTTAGCATCTATAGTAGGGTCACTTATCAAATTTTAAGCCATATCCAGAAAGGGGTTGATCTTCTATCAGTATGCATTTTCAGAAAGATGTAAATGCTATAACTCAAAAACAGAATGACTTAAATATATGAAATTTAGCATGTGATTTTGTGACTACAAGTATAGTTCTATGCCAAATTTTTGTTTCAGTCTGTTGGAAAAAATATATTTGTAAGACGAATTCAACTTTCGATACTATTAATTGCATGCCAGGGATTAACTGCTAAGAATGTCAAGGATTATGTGATAGATTCAGTAAAAATTTTAAATTTATGCTAATGTTTAAAATTTCATAGTATACGCCAATTCCATATGACATTTGCTTGTATAACATTTTTATTAAAGTATGCGACGAAGTTTTGGAACTCGGACTCTCTTTGGATTTACATGTTAATGGTTTATTTTAAGTTAATGTTTAAATTTTTTTTTAACCTTAGGAATATGTATTTACTTTTATTTGCCTATGGTGGCATCGGACATCTTGGTATCCACATTTGTACACAATATTATTGAAACAGATGCTTGGTTTTACAAATATTCTAACATTCTAAACAACAAATTTACTTAATGAAACATAAGGAACATGACAATTATTTTTGGTAAAGTGGAAATATAATCATTTTCATCATTGATGAAATTTGTGCATTTTTTTATAAATTACGAACTTATTTATTTTATAACTTGTTCAATAAAATTTTACAACTGATCTACTTTCGGCCCCTTCTTAGTCTAGTGGCCGTAGGCATTATCTAGTCTGCCAAGGTGAAAATTCGCCAGTAAACTTAAATTTGAAAAAGATTTTTAAATTTTAGCATTAATAGCACATCGAAATTTTAGTTCTGTATATGCTTTATTTCTTATAAATTTTATTTATTACACGGAGTGCTACCTTTTGCAGCATTTTTTATGTCAAGTTCGCACTCAAAAGAATGAGCAGAGAAACAAACAATTTACCCTTGAATAAAGTGTTTTAATACATCTCAAGAAATTCACTGAATGCGACTAATCGCATTCAGAGGATGTTCAATCACACAATGCACAAAAAAGACATAAGAAACAATTCATTAAAATAATGCATAATATCTAAATAAAATAGAAATTAATGCTTCCTGCAATTGTGCAGCACTTAATTAAGCTCTTGTGTTCATACATAAATACCTATTCAAATTTAGACTTAATATGAAAGCATAAGCAGTTTTTAGTTTTATGATTCGAGAAACCGAAACCATTCTTTTCTTTTCGCACGTCGTAGAATAAATGATCCATGCACAATGTATTTAGCATGCCAAAGTTGGCAGCAATACTCACGTACTCATTGTTTTCTTTTTCTTCTGTTTTGTTTGCAATTGTTTATGCTCAGTTTGTTATTCAAATTTCATGTGGGTTTTTCAGTAGTTTCGGAGAATGTAATTCCCAAAGGAAGCGTATACAACCATGGGTGGAAGGTGCCAGGGACAGGTAAGGACGTTTTTATTTATAATTAAAAAAAAAGTTATTTCTGATCAAACCTTATATCGACAACTGTTATAATTTTTAAAAAAATTAATTAGATTTAAAAAAAATACTAACTAATTTAAAATTTTAGGGATAAATGAAAAGTACTTTGTAAAGTTTAGGATATATTTTTTCCCTATTATAATCGTGATAAGCATGAAAAAGCCGCAATTATGACTAATCAATTATGATAGTCATCATATGAATAAATTTACAATGGAAGAGGATAATGCCAATTAAAAAAATGCTAAGACAGTTATCAATTTGTAACTGTAGTAATAAATAAAAAAATTCTGTATCTGTAAATATTTTCTTACTATGTATGCCACTTCAAATTGCTTCAAACAAACAACAAAAAACCTATTGATTTTATAAAAATGAAATGTTGTGAAACAGGTGTAATTAAATTCTTTTGGTGATTTTTCTGTTGATAAAGAAATGAAATTTCTATTCTATGAATACATGCAAAAGGTGGGAAAAACAGAACCATTAAACTTAAAAATGAAATAAATTATCAAAAAAAAAAAACGTCTTATACTTTATCACTGTTAATTCTATATAATATTAAACTGTATTTGTGGTCTCATTAAAAATAAGCTGCAGTATCCATATTTAAACACTTTTATTACTTCAATTTTTCAGACCTTTTAATGTTGATCTGTTTCCTAAGTAATAATTGAAAGCATTATGAATTCTTTGTCAAATTATTATATGATTTTATGAAAGTAATCTCAGTGAAAAAAGAAATTCCATTGAATAAATTTTTTTACTAAATTATATCAAGTAGTCTCTTAATAATATCTTTGACATCTTTTAAATATAAAGAATATTTTTATATAAAATAAAGCATACTGTATAAAATCTGCATTTATTCATTTGGATTTTTCTGCAGTGAGTAATATAAATTATTACTTTGAAAGCATTTATCATTTTTAAACAAGTAATTGAAAATAACTGCAGTTTCTCTTTGATCCTTTGGATATGCCATTCTTGAGACCTCATATGTGCAGAGTAAATTTGGTAACAAAGAATAGTCTCATTTTTAATAATTTGAAATTGAACCAAAATATTTTTTATTCCTCCGAATTAATGTGTAAACCTCACTTCTCCCATTTTCCTTTGCAGTGAATTTGCTTTTAAGTCTGTCATAGCCTTTAAATAAATTTCCTGTATCATCATATCAAGATTAATTTTCATATATAAAAATTATTTTCACCAGCAGATTGTTCAAGAATTGGAAATATTTTTTTATACATACCAATTTAAAAATTTTTTAATATAAGATAAATTTTAATGCATTTTTAATATCTATGTATTTATTCAGTTTTTGAAGACGTAAATTCTATGGTTTTCTGTAGAAAATTGTGTTTCCATTAACAGGTTTTTATTAAGTGCTCTCGATTGCAATTTTATAGTTTATTATTTTCAATATTATGATACTGTTTCTACTCCAGTCTTTATATTTTTAAGACAAAAAAAAAAAAAAAAATTCAGGAATATCAAGCTTATTTTATTTCCATCAGTGGCACAGTTAAGGGATCAAAATTCCTGGTATCAGTATTTAGTAACAGTCCCAAAATAATTTTTTACTTTTATTTTGCTGACAATTATGGCAAGAAAGGGCAAAAACAATTCTTACATTTTACAACTATTTAGTTTTTGAACTTTGATTTCTTAAGTTTGAAGAATTAGCCTTTATTAAAGCTAATTTCTATATTAGATTTATTTTCTAAGTTGATCAATTGAAGTAACTTATGGTGTTGTTAGTGATTTTTCTACTTTTTTTTTCTCAAATCAGGCTAAAATGAGCTAATTTCATAAATAACACATATTTTTGATTCTTAAAAAAATTATGTTTAATCAGTAACTTTTTTTTGCAGTTGGGTTGCTGTTGCGGATGTCGACCATGTCGACTCTGCTGTGGCTTCTTGCCTGCTATCAAAGAGTCCACATCAACTCGACTGATGTACACTTTATTTCTTCTTCTGGGAACTTTATTAATGTGTGTTATGTTGACAAAGGATGTACAAGATAAAATCATTGAAAATGTGAGGATTAGATTACTATGTATATAATTTTACTCTTGGTTAATTTTTGATATTTTTCTATTAATTTGACACCATTTGTTCTCTAGTATAAGTATTGATATTAAATATTTTTCTGTTAAAGTAGTCATCACTAAAATATCTGTAAATGAATAAAGCATAACAGCTTTTGCAAAATGCTGGTAATTTGCATAATTTGATGCAGAAGATTGCTAAAATACTTTCTATTTTATTTGCATTTAGGTGCTATTAAGCTGAGAAAAAAGTATATAATTTTTTTAAATTTAAAAATTATTAAGAAATGGAGAATTATTCTCTTTTTAAAATTGATTTGTCTACATTTGACTGGTTTATCTTTTTTTTTTATTAATAACAATAATTTATAATATATTCTGGATAATAATCATAGTCTGATTATATTTTGTTTGTTAACAGTCTTCATGGATATGTTTTTATTTATCCAAATTTATTTTTTAATGCACAAGGGGAAAAAAAAATCTTGGTATTTTCTTTTAATTTGCATACATTTTCTAGTTCTTGTGTATTGGGATATTCTATGGCGAAAGAAAAAGAAAGAAGTACTTGTGTATTAACTACATGCCACATTAATAAATTGCCAGAAACCACGTTTATTGCTACAAGCAATTAATCGCAAAAAAAGTGGTCAAAAGTGTAAAGTTAGTCTATTAACTGCCATAGTCAATGACATGTGGATAAGTCTTGAGTTTGCTAATGATACGCAGTTAAGCCAAAAATGTGCAATTGGCATGCAGTTAATACGCAAATTCCCATTTCCTTTACAGATTTAAATTTATATAGAAACTTAAAGATATTTTCATGCTTTTATTATGATTTTTGTTCTTAATAATCATTTTTTTCTTGAATTTGTTTTTTGTTCATTATCGTATATCAGAATTATAGTTTATAAATTAAAAACTCCTTTATTTTTACAGTTTCCTCAATACAATGTTACATGCATAACTTTAAAAGCAGGTGAAAATTGTGAATTGCTTGTTGGATACATGGCAGTATATCGAGTTTCTTTTGGCATGGCTGCTTTTTTCTTTATAATGGCCTTCTTTACCATTGGTATATCAACCAGTGAAAGCTGTAGATCAGGTTTGCATAATGGGTAGGTGTGCCTTAAATTTTTAATTCCTGTTGATATTATTAAAATATTTTATATATTCATAAGTACTGACTATGGTTTTATATGCCTTCATAATTTTTTTTTATTTCTATATAAAATTTTAGCAAATTTTGATTTATAATCTTTTTTCTCCATCTTGTACTGAATTTTTCCTTGAGTCATTTAAATAATATTTCTTCATACAAAATCATGTATGAATTTTAATTTACTTCCTTTCTTGACATTTTTCTTGTTTTATAGATGTTCTTTGAAATGTCCTGGTGTGAAATTTTGTAGAGAAAATTAAATTTTATTGGAATAATTAAATTTTTGTATAAATTTAAGATAATGATAATTTGTTTTATTCAAAATATTGGTGATTATATGACATATATCTTTTATTTTTTCTAGGCTGCTTTTGAATTATGTAGATTATTTGATTACTTTTAAATTGAGCTATAGGAAGTTTTTAGTATATAGATGTAATAGTAAGAGCTTTGTATGTAACTCTTCTCTGTGGATTAAAATTTATATGCCATTAACATAAATTATTTGTTTTGGTATTTTCTGAAATATTTCAAATACGTTTTTAGTTATTTTGTATTTATTTATTAAGAAAGTATCCAAAAATGCCTACTAAATACATATCAGTCTGAAACTGCACACTTCAAAATATGCAAGAGTTAATGTAACAGTAATTGTTGATTGTTCCCTGTTCTTCAAAAAGCTCATTTTGATATGACTGAGTTTTGTTTCACAAATGGTTTTCCCCGTCCTCATTCTATGAACATGATAAGACATGTACTGTTTGTTTGTTTTATTGTTTGGTATTGCATTATGAAACCCATCAGATTTTTAAAAAAAATCATCTGGTAAAATGTACATTTTTATGGGGGGATATGTATATTTATCTGAAAATAAATCAATTAAATAATTTATGACATTGAAAAAATTTAATAAAATAGTGCATTGCCAAACTGAGTATTTTTTGAAGGAAGACTTAACAGTTAAAAATGGCATTTTCACATCTAAAAAAAAATATGATTACTGTTTGTAAAAAGCAAAAAAAAAAAAAAAAAAAAGAATTTTGAACATTTGATAGAGGTAGATAAGGAAGAATTGGAGATTAGATTTTTCTTATAGCCAAACAGACCAAAACTCTTCTCATAGCCAAAAAATTGACTTTTTTTTTGAAAAGTCAGTTTTTTTTATTGTTTAGATTCTATGGGTAAAAAGTATTTTGATCATGGAAATAAATTTTTAAATTTCTTTTATTATTGAATTATTATACCATCAATTTTCCAACTTTATTTTTGCACTAATAGTTCAATTTCCTTATAGAATAATCCAAGAAATCTTTTAATTAATCAAAATATCTTAATTAAATTAATGATTAAATATTTTTAATTTCTACTTTTAGCTTATATTAACTATTTGCTGTCAGGGTTTCATTCTTCCTGGATTCCCTTTTGAATACCATTAGAGAAAATAGTCATTTTACAAAGATATAAGCTGGATTTACATGGTACTTTTAAGTACCATCAGTAAATATAGGGTTAAGAGTATTAAGCTTTTCAATCAGGACCATTTGCTTTTAGGTTGATATATAATATAAGTGTATTAAATATTTGCTCAACATTTGTTGAAAATAAATTAATCTTTATTATGTTAACAAAGACGATTTTCAGAATGCTTCCAGAATATAATGTAATTATTAATGTACAAAATTAGGATTTTTAGTTTGTTCAGTATTTAATTTTGAATGAATTATTGAATGAATGTGATGGTTACATTGTTTAAAATATACCATGAATTTTTTCTTGTTGACATATTTATTTGAATTATCATTAGATTAATTTAAATTTGTATTAGAAAGTTTTTTTTAGTGAAATTTTTTGAAATTCCTTAAGTTCTACAATTTCATGATTTTGCCTGCTATTTTTAATTTAAAAATTAACAGTTTCAGTCTTAAAGTTATTTATAGTTAAAATAAATTTTTCATATTTATTAATTAAAAATATTTGTATTTTTTCAGAATATGGTGCTATAAATTACTAATTCTCTGCTTAATTTGTGCTGGAATTTTTCTTATTCCTTCAGCATATGTAAACCACTTTGGTAGCAGTAAGTTCAATATTTTTACTTTTTGTTACCATTCATCTTTTACTCCTAAACCTAATTTTTATTTTTGTTTGTGTTTAAAATATTTTTATTTATTTATTTTTGTAAAAGTTTGGATGTACATCTCAATGGGTGGAGCATCTGTGTTCATTATCATTCAGCTCATGCTCATTGTAGATTTTGCTCATGCATGGACTGATAATTGGTTAGTATTTATCCTGCTTATTTTTCTCATTTTTTTCAATTCCCTTGCTGACTGTTAATATCTTATTATTATTTTTTAATGTTATTAGATGTTTATTTTTTATCATACCTTCCGTCTTTCCTAGTATAGTGAAAATTTTATGAATATTATTTCTCTGAATCAGTGTCAAATATTTAAAGGCATTCTTGATTATAAGTGAATTTAAAATGATTTCAGCAGTTAGCTTACAGAAATTATGGTATATATATGTGTGTGTATATGAACATATTTTTTAACAAATGCATGGCCGAAGAGAAGACACTTTTGAATTTTTAAACTCAACTTTTAACTTTAATCTTTTGAACAATTTACCTACAACTTATAACTTTGATTTTTTCTAACAATTTTTAGCTGTAAACATTTGAATTTTAAAATTTTTTTAACTTTGTACATAATATGCCATTCCAGCATATTATGTACAAAGAATAAGTTGTAAGAAATACTTCAGTCTGCAATGTGACACAAGAGCAAAAGAGAGTGAAATTCTCCCTTCTATGGTTTTTACAATGAGTCTTTGATAGGGATTTCTTCGACACATGTCAATTTAGTTAAGAGAATTTTAGGTATCCCTAAAAAGAATGTTGCAAGCATTAAGGATTTTTATTCCTTTATTTGGAGTGTGGGAACCTGCAGAAGTAAGCATTTTTATAATGCGTGTATAGAATTAAATAAAATTAATTAAATAAAATGATGTAATTGAATCAGGAAATAAGATAATTTTAGAATGAAGTTAATATGGGCTACATTAAGATGAAAATTTTGAAATTAATTAGGGTTTAAGTTATATTAAGAGATATCATTGCACACACACACATATATGTATATATTAGAACATAAACAATTTTTCCCAAAATTTATCCCTCTTGAAATTTCCACAATTATCATTCTATTTGTCACTTTTCCACAATTTATCATTCTATTTGTATGATCCCTCTTTGTTTCTAATTATTTGCAAATCAAGATCCTTCTTTTTATGCGTAATGAATTAAAAAAACATGTTTCTTTGATTGTGAGAAAATTACTGTAAACTTATTTATTTGGACATTTTTTTTTGTGTATGTGTGTGTTTGTATGTTGCTTGTGTCATCATAATCCATTTTCTGAATTTAATTTGATGTTGATTGAAAAAATACTTTCTCCTTATTAAGTAGTTCAAAGTGTTTTTCGTAGTAAGTGTGTTGGATTTCTGTGTAGATTACTTATCAAGTGTTAAATTATCTCAGACTACAGAAATGCTGCTGTATACTTTTGCTTTCACTGATATCCAAACAATCTTATCTGTGAATTGTAAATTTTTTTAAATAATGCTAGGGTGGAAATTCCTATAAAAGGGATTGCTTTCTAGGATTCTAATTCTAAGTAATGGAATTTTTCCATTCAGAAAAATAAATTTATCTGAATTTATTTATAGAAGTTTATTTTTGCTTGATTTTGGACATACACTGTTTGGATATATTAGATCTTTAGATTTGTATATATATGCTACATACCTATAAATTTGTTGATATAATTTATGATAAAATTTATTTTATTGAATTAAAAACATGTACAAATTTAATAAATATGTTTGCAATTTTTAACAAATTGCAGAAAAGTAGATAGCATTTTTTTTTTTTTTTTGCAATTATCGGTATAAATTAAGATGCTTCCTAGCTACAAGTTTTTTCCCCCATGTGAGAATTTTTTTTTTGTTGATAATTTAGCTGAATAGTGTGATATTAAGTGTAATGGTTTAACTTTTCAAACAAAGATCACAATTTTATAACACTTCATTATATCTAAAAAATTATTTTACCTTTTTTTTATGTACATCTTTTTTTTACTTACTTGCTAGTATTAATTATTTTACTTATAAGAATATTATATTCGATTCTGATGTAGTTCTGTTTTTATCAAAGAAATTTGATTGTTTGTGGCTATATTCTTTACATATTACTGTGATTTCATGTTTATTTATTTAAAATTGATTACAATTCAAAAGAAGAAATTGTGATTAGTAAATGAGAGAGAATTTTGTTATAAAAGTTTGATATTTCATTAATTTTTTAATTCTAATATATCATAAACATAATATAACATAGTTCTAATATAGCATAAATTAGTATAAAAATATTCTAATATAGCATAAATTAGTATAAAAATTTCTTATTGATTTTCCTCTCTCAAATTTTAGGCTACGAAGAGTAGCCGATGGAGGCAGCAGATGCTGGTTTGTGGGTGAGAAACAATTTTTTAATTTTGATATTTGCAAAGTGTATTAGAAGTAAAATTTTTTACTTCATTAATAAAAGATAACCCATAAATAACGTTTTAAGCTAGAAATTTGTTAAATAGGAATTTAAAATGGTTAGATAAAAAATAATTTTTTAATCATTTAATTTTTAATTTTAATAATTTTTATTACATTTTTTTCCTTTGTTGGAAGTATTTATTATTTTTCTCTTCTTTTCATCATATAAGTGTTTAAAAAAAATCCAGAGTCGACCATAATAATCAAAATGAAGAAAAGAAAAAAGTTGTATATATATATTTCTCAGTTGTCAAAATCCAACCAAATGTTCCATGAAACATTTTTTCTCCTTTGAAATTCTATTTTTAATGGTAAAAAAATTAAAGCTTTTTATCAGTATTTTATTTTAGATGCCTGGTACTTATTATCTTGGACAATGATATTTTGTTCTAATATTTTTGGAAAAGTCCAGCTGCATTAATTAAAATATATTAGGAAATATTAAACTGTTTAATCAAATTGTTTTTGTTATAAATATTTTTATTTCAGTGTCAAAATAATTCAAATTTCAAAAAAATTTAAGTCTTGTTTTGTTGAAAATTCAATTTTAGCTTAGAGAAATTTAATTTTGAAACCAGTTATATTGTTAATTTCATTGATTTTACAAAGTTGTGCTTCTTCTTTACATTCTTTTATTATAGGCATACAATGACAGTGCTGTAATGTATATTTTATTGGACCAGAAGCCAAATAATGCTGTAATTTTCATTTTCTGTAAACATTCAAAACAATTTTTTTGTGCATTTATTTTTGTACCTTACAATTTGTACATTTTATTTTGCTACAGTTTTCTTATAATAGTTTTTATTTTGACTAACTTACAATAAAATGTGAAGACTTTAATTATTCTTTCTTTCTTTTTAGCTATGGTATTTTGTGCAATGATTATCTACACAGCTGTAGTGATAGGAATCGTTATGATTGCTCAGAATTATACTCGAGCAGAAGGTTGCTCTACTAATAAATTGTTCATTGGTGTTAATGGCGGTCTTTGCCTTTTGTGTTCATTCGTCTCAATCATGCCATGTGTTGAGAAAAGTAAGTTAATGTAGATGAACTGATTTCTCCTGGACTTTACATAACTAGGAATCTATTTTTAAAGTTTTGATTAAATTACCCAAAATTAATGAATTTGTTTTTAGATACTGGTGATTCAAGAGCTGGTTTACTTCAGTCATCAGTCATATCAGCATATGTTGTCTACCTTACTTGGTCTGCTTTATCAAGTGAACCAACTCTGGCTGGTATGTAATATATACACACATGTGTGTGTGTGTGTAATGTCTCTTAATATAATTTAAATCCTAAGTTATTTCCCAATTTTTTTAATCTTAATTTAGTCCTTATTAACTTCATTCTATAATGGTCTATTATTTCCTGATCTAATTCCCACTTTTTATCTAATTAAATATACACCCACTCTATAAAACTGCTGGTCTTGGCATTTTCTAATGCTTTGAGTGAAGGAATAAAAATTCCTAATACTTACAACATTCTTTTAAAGATACCTAAGATTCCCTTCCTAAGTCTACATGTGTGAAAGAAAACCCTATAAAAATCTCATAGTAAAATGAATGAAGGAAAAATTTTTAATCTCTTCTGCTCTTGTGTTGCAATGTAGACTGGCCATTTCCTACTGCATTTTCATTGTATTAATCGTGATTCATGTGATGAAATTAATCGAGTTTAAAATTTCAAAAGGCTTTTTTATTTGGTCACACAACTGCTAAAATATGTTTATTTCTTTTTGATAGATATGATAAAGCAAGTGTGAGAAACAAATAAATCTATAGTTATCTGATTATTATGTATACTTAAATTTTTTTTTATCAGCCCTTACTTAATTATTTTAATACTTGTTGTATCCTTATTTCAAATTTTTAAAACAACAGTAGGGAAGGTATATTCTAGCAGCCTTATTTTATGATTTTTATTATATAGATCAGGATAATGTTGTTTTTATTTTTCTAAAGTTATTTCACTTTTGATTTATTTTTTTATATAAATTGGGGTTTTTGGTCTTATCAATCTATTAATATGTATTTTAAAAAGTTAGTGGAACTTTTTGACTCGTATGTTTTTTAGAAGTCTATACATTTGAAGTTATTTAAATTATAAATGGATTCAATACAATGTCAATCAAAAGAGTCCCAAGAAGTAAAGTATAATAAATGTTAAGAATTTTAGCAAATGAAACTTTTTATATGAAACCAAAAAAAAAAAAAAAAAACATTTTGGAAAATTAATGCAATATTTAATACTTCTTTGTTATTTTGTGCACTTTATATTCTCATATTCAAAATTTAATTGCCTCATCAATTATTGATAGGTACTGGGGTTGGGACTTATCGAGAAAGAGTTTTTCCAGAAGAAGAAGAATTTTGTGGCCCATCAGATGTTTCAGTTTTATCTAACAAAGATATTATTTGTTATGGAGGTGTAGTTATAACATTTCTGATGGTTATAAGTTCTACGTGAGTAAATTATGGATTAGTTTTTACATTGTTGCACTCTTTTTAATTTCTGTTTTACATTTAGTTGTGTAATCCTTATATATCAATGAAAGTATTATTGTTTGTTTTATTGATAAATATATTTATTTAGGTTACGCACATCACATTTTTCATATAAACTTGGTATCAGAGCTCCTGATCCCACTGTAAGTATTTATTTGAATTATATAAAAGTTAAATCATTTTCATATATTAAATTTGTGGGATATCTTCTGAGTACCTATTTATTAGATATTAAAATTCTACAGCTCTTATTTTTATTATTGAACTATGAAAGTATTTGTTATATAAGAGCAACTGTTAAATTATTTGTGTAAATTTGGTTGCACTATCTGAAATGCTAAAATGGTTTTAGAATTTGTGAATAAGTCTTGATAATGCACATATTTCAAAGGAACAGGTGATAAATAAAAAAATAAAAACGTTTAACATTCGTATTTCAAGAACTCTGTCTCTATATTTCTAACCTGAATGTTTCTGGAAAAATATTCAATGTATAGCCATTTTAGTAAACATAATAATGTTAATTTTATTATGTCAATTATTGTAATAGTCTTCCATTATTTTTTTCCTACTAAGAAAACTCTTGAGATAAAATTGGCCTAAATTAATAAATTTAATCTATCTATCAAGAAAGAGATCCACACATTGGCGATTACAGGATAACTTGAATATTTATTAAAACGCAGTTAACATCTCATAATCAGAACGTAAGTGAAAGAAAGGAAAAACATACTTTCAGATATGCACATCAACTTCTACGCTTATAACAATCTTTAGTTTCAACATAACCATCTTATATATATATGGCGATAAACAAAAAACTGCATCTTCTTCAATGATATGCTAATTAGAGTCATCTTATTAGCATATCATACTAGATATTAACTCTTGGGTGTTTGCATCCAATTAAATAAAGATTTGAAAAATTTGCATTCAGTAGATGATGCTGATAAATGGAAGGAAAGTTTTAAATATTCTCAACAAAAACTTTTTAAAACTTTTTTTCTCCATATTTAATTTATATTCCTGCTTTTGGAAAATCCAGGAATATTTTTGAATTGCAATAATTTTGTATAATTTTTGGAAATGCAGTTGCTGTTTGACATATAGAACTGTTTTTTCACAAATGTATTCAGTTGATATGCTAAAGCAGTTTTTCTGTCATAAGTTCCGTAAGTAAGTTCTGTTTCATAAGTTTTAATCTCTTTATATTCCTTCTGGGCCATGTCTTTGAATCATGAATTTGAAATCATCTCTCAAACCATAAACTTCATAATCTGTATTCCCATTGTTTGCATTTGGAACCATATTTTTCTCTTTGAGAAATCTTCACAAATGTATTCAGTTTAAATTTTACAATATTGAATGTATTTTTTTCGGTGAGTTGGACATATCAGTTGCTGATATTGTTCTAAGATTGATAAATAACTTTTAGCTAGTATCTAGATAAATAATTATTCATGTTTGGCTATTCTTTTTTCTTTTAAATATGAATATTAAATATTATTCTGTGAATTATAAAATTTCATGTAATTAATTTTTTTGCATTCAGGATGATTTCTATAAATTGACTTGTATTTATTTTTTACTTTTTA
>JAPMOR010108522.1:0-22970 GCA_026543865.1 Argiope aurantia | reverse complement strand
AAATTGAATTTTTCTCACTTATTAAATTGGCATTTGTCAGATATTTTCAGAATTCGGTGTATTTTAGTTTGTTAAAAATCTTATATTTGTTGATTATTATGAGTTTTGAAGCATGACTATTTAAAGCATGATGAACCTTTGTATTGTGATTTATTTTATTCTACATTTTATTATATGAAATTTTAATTGTTTTGAATAAATGATATTATATTGCTAATGATTAAAATTTTTCTTTCTAAATTCTATTTCTAATGAAAACTTATGCTGTCTTTCCATTTTCTTTCTATATAGTTATTTTAAAAATGCCATTTATAATAACGAATCATTGAATTTTTTTTCTGTTATGTGCAGTTGTAATGCATAAGTTAATATTTTTTTAGGATTGTTGCACTTGCTGTGATAAGTCATCTTCAAGAAGAAGTTAGTATTTATTTTTATAATATCAGATTAAATTTTTAAATGAGTTTCCTTTTTAAAGTTGAAAAATAAAAGAAAAAAAAACTGTTACCAATAATATAAAAATAGTCAATTAAAAAAAATTTCTTCAATAATATCCGATCAATTTTAATAAATATCATTTACTACTAACCACTTGATTTTTTAGATTCTTTTTAGTATTTTATTAGAATATGCATATTTTATTTTTGAAATGAATTTTGAATGAACCAAAAGAATGAACCTATGAATTTTGATTTAGATTTTAACCAAAAAGCCCATTAAATACTTGTGGTATTTATGCAATCACATTCAATAATTTTGATATCAGTTCATAATGTAAATGAGTAATTTCATTTGAATATGTGAATTGTTCATTTGAAGTTAGAGATGCATAATTCAATACATATATATTCTAATAAAATTTATGAAGAAATGTTTTTTCTCAGCATCTAATGGTGTTGATGAGGAAGGTGGCCAAAAAGTTATAAGGAATGAAATTGAAGGAGTTACCTACAGTTATGCTTTCTTTCATGTGATGTTCTTCCTTGCTTCACTTTACATTATGATGCAGTTGACTCATTGGTTTAGGTAATTAATAATCAGTTCCTTTTTCATATTTGAATTTGTCTTAATGTGGTCTTATTACACATGGAAATTTACTTCCAATGCCATATGATTATTGTCTAAAACCTATTGAAACAATTGAACTTGCAGTATACATATAAAGCTCAATATCATTTGTATAAATTTCATAAATATATTAAAATTTTAGTAATTAGGAATTCCAAGATAAAAATAAAAGATGCATATAAAATTCATAAAATGTCATACAAATAATTTTATCTTTATGTGACAAACAATAACTGGATGCATTGTCACAAAGCAGTCATGAAAAATTTGACTTTATTATCTTTCTTGTTCTCTGATTATAATTATGTATACTTTACATTTAATTCAAAACAACTCAAAATAAGCATGCAGATGGACATGAACTCAGCACTTTTTATCATGATATGGCAAGATGAAGCATGAAATATTTGTTTATATTATGGATTAGCTGGAAATCCAGCTAATCCATACCTGGAATTTATATTATGATAAATTAGCTGGAAATCCAGGAATGTCAAACCAATCCAAAAAATTAAGTAATTAATGTGAGGAAAGAAGAATATTATGTAATGAGAATGAACTCAGAAAACTGTGAGGTATCATTGTAAAATAATAGGGTTCTTTATAATGTACTGTTTTAATTTACTTGCCTTGTTGCCTTCATAGTGAATTGTTCATTAACCATTTATATATTTAAAACAATTGGCAAAATCTAAAGCATTATTTTCCAGCCAATTTCACCAATTTTTGTTTCATATGAAAGCTAGTGACATCTTGGTTATATCATCAAGAGACCCTAACTTTCAAACACCATTGGTTTGATTTCTCCCATACTGAATGTAGATTGAAATACTGTTTTTATCTTTCCTATTTCTCTTTAAAATAAATGGAAAAGGATGGAAAGTGTTCATTGAATACATATAAAAAAGTGATGAACTTCATGTGAAGCAAAAAATAGAAAAATGGAATCAGAGATTGGGGCTGGTTGACTGATTCTTTTTTTCTTCTTATTTTTTTAAATAGATATGCATGCATATGCATATATTAATTTATTCAGAATATATTATGTTTACTGTAAATACTTTTTTTGTAATTATCATTTTAGGAGGTTTTTTCTTGTTATTTTAATCACAAATCAGAATTAGGAAAGCAAATACATTTATTGAAATAGTGATGTTGTTAAATGCATGTATGAATTTATGTATAAAACACTAATTTAAGTCTATGATTTGCTTTTCTGTACAAGTATTACTCAGTATTCTTGATTGAATTCATAAATGATTATGAATTCAATGATTTATTTATTATATTAAATAATTATGAAGTATTAATTTATTTATTAAATAATTATATTACAATTATTCAATGATTATTTTATTATTATTAAAAAATTATGAATTTTATGATTTATTAATCATAAAATTGTAAGAATTCTTTCTATATATATATATATATGTTTGTGTGTGTGCACTAAATAGTATGATTTTAATAGGATAACAAAAACATTATTTATTATGGGAAGGTACAAATTAATTTCCTGCAATTAAATCAGTAAATCAGTAACTATATTTTCAACCCTCAAGTATAAAAATTTATGTCTTTAAGCAGAAATGTGAATACTTGTGTAAAAAATTTTAAACTGCTGAAGTGTTAAGATACATGTGTAATCAAATATTCAATGTAATATTGTTGAGTTTCTATTTTATAAATGATTTTGTTATTATATGAATGAAACATAGTATTTATCTTGTTTTAGACCAGAGCAGGCAAACTTGATGACTTTTGAACGTAACTGGGCTGCTGTTTGGGTTAAAATGGCATCGTCCTGGACCTGCATTGCTATCTACTTACTAACCCTTTTTACCCCTGAGTTGTGCCCGGGGCGTTTGAATCGCAGTAGATCAGCCAGAAATAAAGATTTAGAGATGAGCAGAGTGAGAAGGAATTCATCTTCAAGTAGATGAATCATCATTAATGTGTGATAATTGATAATGATCATGATTTTGTTTCATGTTTGATGAAGAAAAGGTATCATCTCATCAGTGTTTGTGCTTAATTTTTTAATGTATTTTTTAAATGCAATTTTTTATTATAATGATAATTTTGAAAAAAAAATTCATGAATCTTTTTAAAATTGCATATGTGATTGTTATAAAGCTGTTTAATATTTTCAAACAGCAATGCACATTTGATAAAATGCTTGAATGTTTTCTAAGAGTATTAAAAAATGTTTTATAATATGGAACTTCTGAAAAACATCTGTTGTGTGCATAGGAAATTTAATATTAATGATTGGGCATATTATGTCCTAATATCTTGTTTTATGTTACAGATATATATCATTAATTTTTAGTCATGACAAAAGTTATATGAGAAATCAAATCTATATAACTTTCATCTTCTCAATTTTTAAAATTTTAAGATCCTGATTTTCTAAAATAATTATACATAGCCATTTTTTTTTTTCATTTGAAGAAAAAATCTGAAGTATTGATAGTGTGTAATTTTGTAATGTCTCCAGTAGTTTCCCATTTTGTTTTTCTTAAAGACTTAATAGATAATTTATTTTTAATTTTCTTTATCTATCATTTTTAATAACAAGGATCTATAAAATTAATCCGTTCAGCCACTTGACATAGAATCAACGAAACATCTCATGTATCATCATATTCAGAGATTATGTCCATCACGTGGTTTTTAAATTTTATATTTAAAATTTATAGCATTGTGCCAAGTTATCACAAGTACAATTTTGTAATCAAAATAAATTGCTTATCGTTCAGAATATTCTGATTTATAGGTGAATTTACATTCAATGAAAAGGTTAAATTAAAACTAAAAAAAAGGAAGTTTTCTATTCCTTTCTTTGCTTTTGCCTTCTAATGATGGCTTTATACTCTACTGATCTCAATATTTTATGTCTTTTGATAAAATATGTGTTTTGTTTAAATTCTATTATAAACTATTTATCTTTATATGCAAGAGATTATAATTAATACTTTTGAATTTAAAAAAAAAAAAGAGAACTTAATTAAATAACATATTATTTATTTTAAACATGTCTTTGTATTCTATATTTGTTGTGTGAATTCCTAGTTTTCTTTTCTGTCAATTTTTTTGAGTATCTGCTAGATATTTCTTAATACTTTTGTTTATTTGTATATAAAAATGTAACAATTTAATTTTTTATGAAATGTTTCTTATACATTTTTAATAGATTTATTGCTTTTAATGCTCATTATACTGGATGAGTACAAAGTATTGAATAGATGGTTTACTATGCATAGTTAGGTTTGCTATTGCTGCCTGTAGTTATGCTGGAAATGTTCAAAAAGCTGTATGATTATGAGAATGTTCACATCAGTCAAACTAATTGTAATCTCTGTTTCTTTTGGGATACTATTCCGATATTTCAGTGCATTTGCACAATAAATGTATCTGATAAAAATCGCAGAGAGCATTTTTCAATTTCTGTGCTGTGATTTATCACCTGCTTTGCAAGAAATGCAAAAAGAAAGATGAGCAATTATTAATTACATGTCATATAGATGCATAAAATTGAATAATATATGCTGTTTATTTGCAAATTTAGTATACAATACTATTTATTTATTAATTTACCTTTTCATGAAGGATTTAGTTCATGAAATTGGTAAAATAATTTGTACTCAATCCTCTATTTTGGTCACAAAGATACGTTTTCACATGAACAAATATGCTCTGTTCCTATTTGGAGAGTTCTTTTATCATTTTGTGTTACTATACTTATTGTAAATGTCTTGTATTAATACTTGTTATCATGCATTCATGAAAAATTAATTTTTGATATACTCAAGTCATCTTTTATGATAATGATAAATCTTTTTTTAAATGAGTAATATAATAGTCTTTATGTTTTAACTTAAATTAAAAGAAGCAACTTACATCCAGAGATTCGACTTAAAGAGTGTTATAACTTTGAATTTAAGAATTTTAGCATAAAAGAAATTCATTAAATAACTGATAATGATGGAAGTTTTTGAGAATGTTTCTTTTTTGATGTTTAAATTTTATCAAAGTTAAAAAAATGGTGCACTCTGATGTTCTAGTTTGATAATTAATGTATTCTAGGATAATTGGCACTAGAAACATTAAATTCTATTCATGACTTTAATAGCTTTGGACTAAAATACCAATTGATCCATTAATTGCAATTAAAGCAAAAGGAAAAACAATTTTAACATGATAATTGATGTTTTCAAATTTTATTGGGGATGAGCTGGTCTTAGACATGAATATTAAACACATTCTTTGAATTTCAGTATTTTTGGAATTGAAATTTATTATTCTTCAGATTGATTAATCTTGTTTTATATAATAATTTTATATATTTTCAATATCAGGCACTTTTTTAATATAAATTTATACTTTTTGCTGTTCAGTCAATCATATTTATGTTTGGCCCAATTTATTATTTTGTGAAATTCAGCTTTTTTTTTTTTTTTTTTTTTTTTTTTTTCAAATCTTGAGTTATGTCTGAAATACCAATAATTCATTTATGGTTAATTTACCTGCAATTTAAAATGAATCTTTTATGTGGAGAAGCAACATTTGTTCTACACGTTTCACAGCAGTTACTTTTCTTTATCCTTCTGTATAATGTGCCACAAGTCTTATTCAAAAATTTCCAGGTTGTAAAAATTTTTCATGAACCATTGAAAATGTCTTCTTTATATGACAAAATACTTTAATTTCTTAAATGAATATAATGAAATATTTCATCTTTCACAATAAACATTCATTATTCTGGTGCTTGAATGAAATTTTTAAATATTTTTAAGTGATTAAATATATGGAATTTTAAAATATTAGATAATTTTTCTTTTATTGTATCATGTATTAGATTTAAAATACTCATATAGCTACTTTATAACTTAAAGAATGATTTACCCTGTCACTTCTCATCACATTTAAAGTATTTTCTATATTGTATTTAATTAACAAATTTTTTACGCAACAATTTTGCATGCTGTAAAAGTGGTGATTATTAGTAGTTATAAATAACTTTGGATAATTCTGTTGATTTTGGAATGGTATCTATTTTGCTTTGGATTTAAATAATTTTTGATGCATCTTTTGTCATATGACACTTTTGGCAGTTTTCTTTTTGGGATTATTGCATTATAGGCTCCATATAATTAACTATTCCCCCATATACATGAGCTTGTTTCATGTGTAATTCATCAAGGTCAAAGTTTTTGTGAAAAGTTGGATAGTGGAGTCCTGGGTGAGGTTGCCATCTTTGACATTTGACTAGAATTCAAACTATGTGATCCAATCCAAAATATTAATTTATTAACTTCAAAGTAGACCATTAATTCAAGGAATTTTTAACCGCCTTTTCAATGAGATCCCTTTCCCCATATACTGCAATACACACCACTTAGATTTTATCCGCTTGTGATTTTTAAACCTATCTTTTTTCTTAAGTAAAAGAGAAAAAAAAAAGACTTTGTGGTCAGTAGAATTCAGTGTAGCTTGTAAGAGATGCACCAACTTAGATTGCCAAATAAGTTTGTTAAATTAAATATATTTAAAAACATTTTTATACAATTTTTATTCATCAGTGTCCTGTATTTATGAATTATTAAGACTGAAATTTCATCTTACTAGAAGAGTATCATACCAAGTTCAATCATTGCCTTCAAGTCAATTAATGCATAAATTATATGGGAAGACTGAATATAATCTTGGTAAAAATGCATTAATGAAAAGAGTTTTAAAATTCTTTTTAACTGACAAATTAATTTATTTGTTAATTAAGAGATTTAGGCTGCATTTCTGTAATTGTTGTCAATTTGTATTGCATTCTATAAGAATTGTGTCTATAATTTATGGAGTATATGTGGAATTTGAGATCAATTTTACTAATATTAGTGTAAATGAATAATGTACGATTTTTCTCTTGCCCTTTATGCTGTTTTTTTAGTTACAAATCTTCCAAAATTGTGATTTTTAAAAGAAGTTTAATTGGATGAAGATGTATTACAAAAAGATTGTATGAATTTATAGATACTATGAAGTTTTTATATTACTTCTGACATTGTCACTTTTGACATTTTACTCTTAAGAATTTTTAGTAGTTTGAAACCTACACAGTTTAGAATATATGTTTATTCTTTATTATACAAAATTTAATGTGTTCTTTTATAGAATTTTTCTTTTCTAAACAATTTGTTGTTATATTTTTTCCTTTGACATATATGTGTGTGTGTGTTTTAATCATAATCTTCAAAGACTTTGCTTGCCAATGCTTCAAAGACTTTGGAATCGAATAATCATACTTCATTTTATACTGTAAATATGTCATATTATACAGATCTAATTACATTCATAGTTTTTGACTTCTATTATTATTTAGTAACATTTATAAAAGAAATTGTTACTTTTATATTAACCAAAGATTTGATATAAATAATATTTTATTTCTTATGTTTATTTACAAATGTTCTTTCTATCATGCTAACACTGGCAAGTTCAAGATGCAAAAAGTTTGATGCTTTATCCTGGCTGTTTACTGAAGGGTGGATAGGAAAAATTTTAAAAGTCTGTTTACTTGAATGAGGAATAGATGAATGCTTGAATTAATTGACTTTAAGTAATCATGCTTAGGATAGTAATATATTAACACATTTTTTGACTTTCAGCAAGTGCAATTTTCATGCCTACATCTTTTTACAGTTTCATTATAACATTGATTTGGTCAACATTTTTTATTGTCATGATGATAACATTTGTTATTTCTCATATATGTAATCTTTTATAGATATCAAATTTAAGAAAATATTAGATTTTCTATTCTTTTTCTGTTAAAGTTTATTTTATAATAATTCATAAGTTACATTTAATTGTGGAATTTGTTTTTCAGATAATAGAAATATTATTAATAGTTCTAATTAAGGCCATTTAACCAAAATTAAATTTACTCACCCTCATTATTTATAAAAATATGAACCATTATTTTCCTCAAAATAAGATGCTAATTCATTGCCTATTAAGCAATACTATTTGATAATTTTGAATATAAAAGCATTACTGTTTGATAGTTTGGAGTTGTTAATTGTGAAAAACATTTTTTGAACAAATTGATATTTTTTTGGACAAAATTTGTTTCACTGAATCATTATTTTAAAACTAATTTGTAAAAGTTTGTCTTCCAGAATTTATATTCCGTCCAAAATCAAGCCGAGAGTTATTTGGGAAGAAATGTATGCTGAATTATGTATTAAAAAGGTGATTTTTTTTTCTCAAAATTATGTCCCAATTCAGATTCATTTAGTCTTCAGTGATATTGATTAGATTATCATAATTTATATTAGATTGATATTGTCTCAATTCGGATTCAATATCCATAATAATTCCTCGAATTTTGACAACTTTTTTTTTTGACTTCACAATTTTGGACATATTTTGAAATATTTAACATTAAAACATTCTACACACAAATAGTTTTAGTTATATTAGGAAAACAATCATATTATCTTGGATGAGTTGTGTTTGCAACTCAATATTCCCCCCCTCTCACCCCATCTGTATAATGATTCAGTCACATTAAATAACTTCATTCTTTTTAATAGTCTAATTAAGAATTTATATAAATTACTGTAATTCTTAAAAAAGGGAAAAAACTATTATATTGTTTTGTTGCATTTATGCATTAAATATTTTTGAAACTACTTTCTCACATCATTGTATTGAAAATATACTAATTAGATATGAATGAATAGATGAATTTCATGAATTTCTTTTTGTGTTGATATTTGAGAACCAAATATTATACTCAGGAATATGGCAGATTTAAAAATATCTCACATTTTCTATAAGTGTTTTTATATTTATATTTGTAATATAACATTTAATAACATAATATTTGTAATAAATATGGAAGAATTTTCTAAG
The DNA here is from genome assembly GCA_026543865.1 of Argiope aurantia. Classification (NCBI taxonomy): domain Eukaryota; kingdom Metazoa; phylum Arthropoda; class Arachnida; order Araneae; family Araneidae; genus Argiope; species Argiope aurantia. Next base: position 13,985 of record JAPMOR010108522.1, on the reverse strand, counting down.
ATTAGTGGTTTGATGTAAAAATCTATCTAAAGCAGTTTACAAAATGAGTTTGATGCTACAGAACCAAATTATAGATGTGGAAATGAGAATTATAAATAAAATTTATTTGCACCTATTTATATAATATGCTAATAAAGCATCTTATATTAACTGCTGCATTATAAATGGTTTCTGAAAGAAAAAGAAAAATGTATATTGATCATTTTGAAAAATAAATCTTTTTGAATGGTGAAGATATGCACTTTATTTCTTTGAACCTGGAGACCAATAATAAAAATGCTCAATTCATTTTGTAAAGGCCAGAAAAAATAAATAAATAAAATAATAATTTGAAGTTTCCCCTCTATCTTTCTCATGTAATTCTATAACGTTTTATGTTTATCTTCACTGTGCATTGCAGACATGTTTGAAAAAAGAATCTTTGATTTAGCAATTTAAAATATATCTTCAATTAGTAAAAATTATATATTTGCCATCTTTCTCCTTTACGAAGTATAGAGAAAGTAGAGTAATCGTTAAGAAATTTGAATTCGAGATTTTAATGAATCTCACGTTTTAGACCTACCTCAGTTCGAAAACACATTTTTGGAAAATGTCCGTCTGTCTGTAACAGATAACTCGAAAACTATTTGAGCTAGACGGATGAAATTTGGTATCTGGTCATCACCACATTTGTCTTATTTTTTTCAAATTTTGTACAAAATTCATTTACAGGAAGTCTGGTTGTTCGAATACAGGTTAACATTAATTACAAAACAAAGACAGCTAGATGGATAGAATTCATTTCGCAGATTTAACATCTATATTGTAAACACCTATCAAATTTTGAGCCATATTTAACAAGGGATTGAACGTTTGTCTGCCTGTACTTGGTCTTAAACATATCAGATTTGGTACGTGATTTTTTTTACTGCAATTGTGACAAATTTTGGTTTCAATCGAGTGGTAAAAAATGCTTCTAAAACAATAATTGGCCTTTATTAGAGAATGTGCGAGTGAGTTTTAGAGAGACCACTCCCTATGGTTTTTTTTCTCTCCCCCCTTTTTTTGCAGTTTTTAGTTCACCAGCACATGTATAGATAAACAGATCGATTAAGTCTATTTGAGAATTACACCAATTCTGTGTACCATCTATATAGAGTATTCTTTCCTCAGAAGATAAACACTGAAAAGTCTAAAATTTGGAATAATTCTTCTGTGTTTTCAATAAATGGATACTTTGGTAAATTTCGTACAAAATTTGATACCGAGTTTCAAATTCCGATGTTAGAATCATATTGTTGAATATCATTTGTTTCTTTTGCTTTTGAGTTGCCATGTTCACATAAGTTCGTAGAGGTAGGCAAGGCAAGCAGTTTACTTTTTGGTTGATAGATTCAAAATTTCATCTTGATTGAAATATTGACTTTTATCAATTTTACACGTTGCGTTTATGGGAGAAAATATTAACGTGAATAAAGACATAACTTGAACCAACGTGAGGGTTGTTCCCTCGATTTTATCATGCACTAACTTATATGGCTCATTTGGTGCTTCCCAACATAACGATGAAAACAACAAGGATTTTAGGTATTTTCCTTTTCACTGATATTTGTTATAGATATTATTGATGTTATATAAGAATAAGTTGTTAAATTTCATCTATCTGGCTTTTTACCTTTCATCCTCTGGCTTTTTAAGGTTGATACGAACATGGATGAACAAATAAATACTTTCTAATGACGAATTTCTTTCGAAATTTAATAAATTACACCCTCAAAAAAAGTCGCAAATCAAAGGAATGAACCAGCTGGAATGGTTCCTCAAAACTTTCTAGCCCGTTCTCAAATATAGTGTCATTATTGCTTTTCAGCATTACGCTTATGAGCGTTTTGTGCTTTCTAGTAAAGGGACACTCCCTCCTCCCCAAGTATGCATGTTCGATGCCTTTCTGTAAACTGATTGTAACTAAAATTTGACACGGAACTTCAATTTTAATAATAAGGTTGACGTCAAATTCCGTTTATCGAAAGTGTTGCATTTTTGAGTAACCGCTTTTAGATTCTTGAAATAGTACAGGCGATCAATCTATTGATGCATTTGGTTCAAAATTTCATATGGTTCTACAATTTAGATGCGTACTAAATTTCATCCATCTTGCTCTTTATATTTAGCAGTTCCATGTTCACTTGTTCTCAAACACTCAGAATCTCTTTGGAAGGATTTAGTTCAAAATTCGATAGAAATCTCTAATTTTAGGTGAAGATTACATGACAAATTGCCCCCATTCTGCACAAAGCATTTTTGAGTTATATTGCTGACAAATTGATAACACCAAAAGCATATTTTTGGAAATCTAGGAGAATTGAAATGTAAAGAATCATCGAAATATCGAATTCGAATTTTTTTTGTTGATCGCATTATTTTCTTTTCGTATGTTTCAAATATAAGAAAATACAATAAAAAAAAATCTTATTTTTCGCTGTTCTTATATTTAACTAATTTCTCCATTCAGTAATATTTTGAGCAATGAGCAACTACAATGATAATATTTCGAACACTTCAAACATTTTTATGTCAAAGACTATTTGCTATTCGGCGTTTTCCGTTTCTTTTTTGCAAAAAAGCAAATCTCGTGGAAAGACCACAGACCAAATTTTTACATTTGTAGCCTGTTATGTTTATGTTGTAGTGTTCGTTTGTTATCATATTCAATTTTGGATGCAATTCTGTGGCAAATATATCTGACCTACCCCGTGCACATGAATACGCTTGACAAACAAGTATTCCTTAGAAAGTTCCGCAAAAAAATTTTTCACAAAATTTTTATTATTTTAAAAAAAAAAAAAAAAAAAAAAAAAAAAAAACTTGTTAGTTATATTTTGAAGTACAAGTTTTAAAACATGAGCACTTTTGCAGGTTAAATATTTTGATGCGAAACTTTTGTATTCAGTAGCAAAACTATATTCAGTAGTAAAAATTTTCAGTAGTATTCAGCAAAAATTAGCAGGAATTTTTAGTAACTTTTTTTCACGTACAGTTTTATTACATACAATGTAATTTTTTATTATTTGTTGTATTTTATTTGCTATAACGAATTTTTTAATGATATAATAATGTCTTTGATTTTAGATAAGCTCACGGAACAAAGGAAACTTGATTTTAAATAAGTGTCCACTCGGCTTTATTTTATTAACTACAGATGTTCTGCAGTTGATAAGAACCGAATGGTTAGTTTTAAAGCCAAAGTGGAAATCGAATTTTCAACACACATAAAATATAAAACAATGCTCTGTTTTTCATCGCTTTATTTTAGTTTTCTGTACATATAAACTCTATTTTAAAATTACTGTAACATTTTAATTGTCGATATCAAATAATTGAATTTAGTATCGTATTTTAATGATTCGAAAAGATCTGCATGTTTTCTTTGGATTTTTTATTGATAAATTTATCCGATATTTTAAAACGAAAACATTTTAAAATTACTCATTAGTTTACAAAAAAAACCTTTTTATTCGCAATGCGGTTTCTAAAATTTGAGGGCATTTATTGTTATGTGGAACAAAAGTATCGCTTATAACCTTTTATTTAAAAACACGAATTTTTATTCATGTCATTATGCACACACACACACACACACACACACACACACACATATATATATATATAGAAATGCAGCTCAAAAATCTTTTTAACTTTTATAATACGATTTCTTTGATTTGCCAAGAAAAGGTTTTATAATCGAAATTATTGGTACATATAAAAATAAAGGATCAAATCCATCCATAAATTAAACTGTATATTAGTTTGTGTATCCGTAGATGATACGTGAACAATACAATTCAAATATGCAAGAACAAGATAAATAAAATATGGCATATCATTTTATCGCCAAAGTTGTATCAAAGCTTCCATCTCATTGGCAGAAAGAAAAACGTCCATATATATATATTCAATTCTTTACTACGAAGCTAAACCATATATATAACCTAATCCATATTTATAACCATATATATAACCTAATCCGAAGCTAAACCATAATCCATATTTAAACCAGCAGAAGTGGTGTCTTCAAAAATATCTTGAGAATAGTAATAGCTTTGCATAGTAGTGGCGTACAATAGTTACGGAATATTAATCATTGGCTGAATAGAGCATTTTTACTGAATCTATTGTGACATCCTTGGCGAGTTATTTGGCGATTAATTCAAGCAGTGCTTTTAATAGTATCCGAAAGTCGAATTTGTGTTTTGCGAAATTTTTAATAAAAATTTCAATTAATTAAAAATTAAAACGAAATTTTGGCGGTTTTTCGCCATAATTTCAGAAAATATTATAGTAGAAAAATAATTTTTTTAGTCTCTTAAGATTCAATTTTTTTTTTTCAATTATACCAAGATTTTTGTTATATAATTTTTGTATCTATTTTTAATTATTTAAAAATATTTTAAGCATATTTTATAACAAAATATTTCATTGTTGAAGTGAAACTCAAACCGTTTGCATTGTTGATACTATTTCATTATTTTTTTTTCTGTTGCTATTATTAAGATATGATAATTTGGCTTATTTTTTCATGTTGAGCAATAAGCAAAGTTTTTAATAATATTTTTTATATTTTGTTGCATTTTAAATCAAATTCAGAATCAAGAAACGGTGGAAAAAATTTAAAGTTCCTCCATTTTAAAATACTACTGATTTTTCCCTTCAATATAAGTGCATGTATAGAAACGAAGGCAGAAAACTAGGGAAAATGCAAAATCCAATGAACAGAAAGGAAAACAATGTAAGTTATAATCAAAATTCCAATAAAAATAATTTCCAGAGGAAACAGTTGAAATTTTTAACCATTAATCCAGGCGAACCAAATGGTCGCCAGAGGCGGCCATCTAAAAACAAAGAGAGCTACTTGCACTTCATCGTGACACATTTTATTTAATACTATACATTGTTAGTATGATCTATGGACGACAAATATTTAGCGCTACTGAAATGAAATGTTGAGCGAAAGATTAACTATTTTTTTTTTTTAATTTTAAATTCTAAGTCCAAATTTTTTACATGCCGATTCTTTATCTCGTACTAACCTTAGCATGTTTTTCGCTCGCTTTTGGGAATACTTTCGAACAAACGAATTTCTGTCTATAACGAGCTTGCTTTCTCTTTTTCCTCCTAAGATGCTGGAATGTCCCATCAGTATGTATTCTTTTCCGACGCGAAGTTTCGGGCACTGGCAGTTGTCCAGTGTCCAGATGTACTCGCGAGGCAAGATAGGAACTTTATTTTTGAATGAGCGCAGAACTTCTAGTTCGATTCGTCTTCCTTGTTGCTGCTTCTCTGTTGCCAGCACAATGGCTCGTAATGCTGGAAGAAAAAAAGAAAATAGAAGGAAAGGGGGAAAAGAAAATGTTACTGGAGTGACGTCTGTGTAATTAAAAAATTCAAAGATAAATACGCTGTTAAATGTTAATTAACCAAGCGATATTTCTATGAAATAACTTTCTGTTAGTTTCAATCTCCACTAATAATAAAAATGAATGTGTGCTGCGCACTGCAAGTCAGAACGTTTGATCTAGATACATCAGACTTGTCACATATATACTTCAGAAGGTGAGATAAAGCTTCTGGGAACGATTGTTTTTCAAATTTTTGTCAATGAAAAATTAGGCGAAATTTTGGATTTTCCCCCTCGATAAAATTACAGCACAAAAACGATTTTTACAATAGTTTTAATTTTTAATTTTTTTTAATGATACCAGTTAAGTTGTTATGCAAATTTTTCTTGATTTTGGAATTTTTTTTTAAAAAAAGGGTATTTTTTTGCAATTTTTATTTATTTATTTTTTTACCCAATCTTCAAAAATAGATTGCATTGTCATTTCAAAATTCAAACTGTCTTCATTATTCTATCCAGCATTCGATAACATGATTTTCTTCCATTGATCAAATAAATGTACGGAAAAAAGATTCTGTTTATTATTGTGAGATTTACATGAAGAGTAAGAAAGAGAATTTACAATACCCCGAAAGTTAGATGAACCGGACAATTACGTTTTTAACCCTTAGCACTCGGATGCCTCCTCGCAGACTCCATAAAATATGTTTATATATGTATAAACATATTTTAGCAGATGCGAGGCCGAAAAGAAGACATTTTTGAAATTTTAACTTCGATTTATTTCATCGAGGAAGTCATAATTTACTCAGAGAAAAAGCGATATGCGAAGCGTCAGTCAACATCGCGGCACAAAAGCAAAAGAGACGGAAATTTGTCCCGTCAGCGATTTTACTATTAGATTCTGATAGGGATTTTTTTTTTTCCATGTATACATTTAGGCAAGGGAATCTTAAGTATCGTTAAAAGATTATGAATTTTTTTTCCCCTTCGCTCTGCATTGCAGAAGTTAGCAGTTTTCTAGAGCACGTTTAATAATAATAATAAAAAGTGAAAATTGGAACAGGAAATAAAGAATATTTTAGAATGAAATCAATATGGACTAATTTAAGATAAAAATTAGGAAATTAATTAGAATTTAAATTAAAAAATATCATTACACATCCGCACCCAAATGATAGCTTAGAGATCTTTAGCTAACTCTACAATTTATACAAATAAAATGGATTCAAGATCCCGATATTGCCACTTTTCGACGATTCTACCTCGTTAAGGGATGGTACGCAGAAAGATGAGTTGTTCTTTCGCCTCTTAATTCAGCGAATAATCCAAATGCCCTTTATTGCTAAATGTAAACATCTACTTTCAACTCTCTTCTAACCCTTTTTTGAATAAATAAACGCTTCCTGATGCATGCGCAAATGCGTGTAAGGTTTCCAAATCTGAAAATGAACATTATGCAGTTTTTCTAGAGTGCATCAATACAGTGGACTGTATTAAGACACTCGAAGTTTTTCCTTTTCGATGCTTTTCATGACAATACTGTTACAAACCTGCAATTAGGCTTCCCAGCACAGTTTGTTCCATCATCAGAAAGACTATTTTAAAGTCATCGGTATTGGACGGAGTCCGGGTGTCGCGTCGGAGGTCCCGGAGCTTGGCGACGAATTTGGTGACTTTGGCGCCAAAATAGATTATACCCGAAACATTGAGAATTTTCCCGATCCGTCCAGTAGGAACCGAGATACGCCTCGAACTTTCCTGATTGGTTGAGAGGCTTCTAGCCCCGCTTCCTGAGACCTATAAAAGGAGCCAGTCTGTGCTGCTAGAGGAATCGACGGAGAAGAGTAGTCGGAAGCGACAGAGCGGAGTAGTCGAAATCGACGGTGAAGAACTGGTCTTCCAGGGATTAGCAGAACAGCGACGGAGTCAAACTGGTGCTGAACTAAGCTGTGCGCTACTGTCTGCAGTAGAGTTTTGTTGTGTGTGCTGCTGTTGCACGTCTCGCGGCTGAAGATAATTGTCTTCTCTGTGCTGTCCTGTATGTCTTCGTGTAAATAAACGTCGTTGTTTCTTTTTCTACTGCCGCCTGCTGATTGAGCGTTCTCCACACCATATAACTTCCACTATCCAAACGAACCCCGGTAAAATTCGCAACAATACGATTGGGCTAATATGATAAACAACTCTTTCGCAACATTTAGTATTCACAGGAAGAAGTATCTCTTTCTGAAGTCGACTGCTGTCATTGAAACTATGTGGTTGGGGAAAGTGGAAAGTACTTTTTTTTTGAAGGAGATACACGATTACCGGTAAAAGGGTGCATGAAAAAAGAAATGATATGATAGTATTGCATATCCAGAATGATTAAATGTAATACATGGTAATAATAAATAAAACACAGAAAAAAATTAATAAGAGAATGCCTGAAGTTATTAAGTTAAATACTGATTGCAAATTGATTCGAAAATTTAAGTAAGAAGTCAAATCTTATTTTTAATTTGTTACATCATCTCTAAAAGTAATAGAAATTTAAACTAAAAATACGAGTAAAAAATACGGATAAAGAAAACTAACTACTCACCAAAATCACTCAGGCAGAAATTTTTAACTTGATGTTTGACTCTTGAGCATGGAAGACATTCATCTAAGATATAAAAATTTACATTTTAAAATATTCGAATATTGCTTTTGTTTGAATATTAAGAAACTTTTGATTGTAGACTTTTAAGAAAGTAAAATAACTTCAATATTAATGTCTATAAGATTATTTTTAATACAGGATTAACAAATCTTTCTTATTTGACCCACACAGAGAGTCAAATAGAAAACTTCATAGACATCTAGAATGTATTTTTATTCAACTCGGTTTGTTTCTTGTAGTAAAAATGAAATTCTGTAACCAATTTTCCATTTATTTCCATATGTGCTAGATGACAATTATCTATTTAAATATATTCAGAATTTAATTAACACTTAATCGATCATTTAAATTGTATTTTGATTCCATATGAAAGGCATCACCTAGTAGGAATTTCAAAATTCCTTAATATTTATAATCTTTAAAATAAAAAAAAAATCATAATTTTTAAAATATTATTAAAGCTAGGTTTTAAAAAACTTTAAAATTGTTTTTTATTAACGCTACTCTATTTATATATACAGACAAGAAATTTATGAAAGAAAGCCTTGATTAATGAAAAAATCTACCCTAGAGATGTAAAAAGATTAATGTATCATATACAAAATTATTTATTTTTATATGAAAATTCACTGATGGCGCTTGTATTTAGTTATTCATATGCAAGTAAAGTAATTCTAAAAACAACATCATTAGTATATTTTATGTTTAAAAAATTTTAAACCTCAAAGGCTAGAATTTGTTTGATTGGGTTTTAAATGCTTTATTTCATATTTAATGAAAAAAAATTAATACCTGAAACACAGATATACTTACTAAAGTGCGATTTCCTTTTTCTCTTAGCTCGAATATCGTCAGCATCTGGAAATATATCGATTTCTTTAAAAAATTTAAACAGTCAATTACCTAAAAGCATCTGATTAAAATTAAAATTTCATCCATCGTATTCTAAAATTTAAAATAAAAACAATTTCGTTATTTCCAGTTATTTACTTACTTTTATTCCAGAAATCTTTTTTCTGTTCTTCTTTGCCGCTGCGTTCGTTCTTATTTTTTACCCCAAAATTGCTGGCAACAGATTTTTTTCTTTCTCTGCTGTCGTAATCAGGAACTACGACGTGATTATATCTGGTGAAAGCAGATGTAACATTTGGCCTTGCAATATCATGGATGTATTGTGTTGTTGTTTCAGGAGAGCTTCTTCTGTTCGAAAATAAAACAGTTGCAGATGTATTGTAACGAAATCTAGGAATTATTTGTTGCTTTTCATCTGTTGTTTTACTGGGACTCTCCAGATGGCGCAGGTGGTTGAGTGTCCTATTGCTGTGCCATTTATTTGAACTTGACTCGAATTTCGTATTTAGCACCGGTCCGCCGCCTAATGGATGTTTATTAAAAGTTTTATGTCTCTTAATACTCCATGATGGAACAGATTTCAGAACTTCATTTCTGTGGTAGTAAGATTTATACCCTTGAAATTTGGTTACAGGTACTAAATTAGTTTGAGAAGAATCCTCAATGGTATTATCTAATAGTTGATGAGTTTGTGAAAGTTGTGGATGTTCGGCTTGAGATTCTGGACTTTTGGCGGGAAGTAACGAATACTGATAAAGAGAGTTTGAGCTAGGACTGCTAGTGGAAATCCAGTACTCGTAGTGTACTGTTGGTATTTCACCAGAACCTAATACCTGAAATTGAAAGGGAGAAATATAAAGACCAGTATTAAGATTGTATTTATAAACTCATAAAAAGAATTTTATTATATAAATGTTTTTAAAAATTGGAGATATTTCTACAAATTGAAATTCATCATTAATTAAAAACCATCATTAAACATGAAACAGAAATGTCACAGTCATGATCCATCACTGGAAAACTAGAGCCAATTATTGATTTCTGCTCTAATATTAATTCATTTTTAAACGCGTTGCAGTATTTTGTGAGTAGACAAACTAACCAGGGGGAGTGGTCGCACCAAAACTTCCTCGCATACTCTCAAATAAAGATGAATTAGTGTTTCAGACTCGTTTTTTTCTCCAATTGATTGAAACAAAAATTTATTACAGAATTGCAATTTGCAATCATAAAAATCACACACTAAATTTGATATATTCAAATCATTGCGTTTTTGAGTTACTGCTTTTGCACAGTACAGATAGACAGACGTTCAATCCTTTGTTGGCTCAATTCAAAATACGATAGGTGTCTACAATATAGATATTATATCTGTGTACCTAATTTTATCCATCTAGCTCTCTTCGTTTTATAATTATTGTGCTAGCTTATATTCGAACTATTGAACAGAAACATTTCCCGTGAAATTTGATAAAATACAAATTTTATATAAAGACTATAAATCAAATTTCATCCGTCTAGCTCAAAGTGTTTTTGAGTTATCTTTATCACAGACAGTCAGACATTTTTCAAAAATGTATTTTTTGAACTAAAGAAGTTCTAAAACATAGAGATTCGTCAAAATCTCGAGGGTTTTTTTTTTTTGACGATTGATTTTTCTCCCTACTTCGTATACTAGAAAGTAAAAATGACTTAATTTTTACTTATAAAAATCCGTTTTATATTTATTTTACATACACATATATTAGTTTTCAAGATTAATATAAAAATAATCCATCATATGCAAAATTCAATACGATGGAAAATGTGAATCAGTTATCAAAGGTAACATTTCTTTTCAAATTTTTAATTCTTTTAAAGAATGTGCAGAGCATTCTATCGACAAATATTTTTCTGCAGCTACAATTGTCACAAAGAGCTTCAAAATCTACATAATGAAGTGGAACCGATAGATTTTCAACAGTCGGCGCTGATTTCCATTTGATTCAGCTACCGTAAGTAGAATAATCATGAAGATGTTTTTCTTCTCCTGCTGGGGGTGGACTTCCGGATGGAGGGAAGAATGAAGTCAAAATGATTCCAAATTTTCATTCTAAGATTGTCTCACAACGGATATTTTTTCCTTTCCTTATATTTTGAAAGCTACAATGTGCCTGTGCCAGATACTGATTACGTATATAATTTTATGAAAGTTTCTTTGCTAGGGTGTAAGGGTGAACTGACGGGGACTTCATATAGAATGTGAACTGATTAAATTTATATATTAACTGTATTTATTATTTTTCGTATTCCAATAATGGAATATGATAAGTACATAATAATAAAGTACAAATTGCGTCTAAAAAGTTCGGTGAATAGATGAATATCTCAATAGTAACGCGATTGAGAAATTCAGCTGGGCGCATGCGCAGGGAGAGAGAGACCTACGAGAGACGCCAGGTAGCAAGGTGCCCAAGAAATTGACGCAGCTTATTCTGCTACACGGGCAGTCGAACGGCGTGTGTGCAAAAATTCACGTCAAATTGAAATGGAGCAACGGATCAACACGAAGTGTTGTTAAAAATTGAGAAAAAAATTAATGCTATGTATCCAACGTTTTCGCTCACAGTTGTACAGGAGTAGTAAGTGAAGTCTGTTTCAAGGCAATGCCCACCCCTATACTGTGATCCGTGTAAGCAACTTCTTGGCCAAAATCCGTGTAACCGTCCTCGCACATCCACCATATTCACCTGATCTGGCGCCTGCAGATTTCTTTTTGTTTCCTCGTCTCATGGGGATCCTAAAGGGCACACGTTTTACAGACGTACCAGACATCCGACGGCGTGTGACATCTGTGCTTCATTCCATTCCAAAAGAAGTCTTCGCTGACTCATTCCAACAGCTTTATCAACGATGTCAGAAGAGTATTGTAGGTCAATGGATGTTACTTTGAAGAAGAATAAAGATATTTTATTCCCATGACTTGTTTTATTTATTTTATGTTCCGATTCACCATACTTCTTAGATGCATCTTGAATAAGTGTAATATGAAACATAATAATAGAGTATAATATAAAGTAAAAATAGTAAAATGTAATCAAAGTAGTATAATTAAGTATAATAATACGATAATAATTCTATCATTTGCTTAGTATAAGTAGTACAGCATTCAGTGTATACTATTTATAAGTGTCGCATACTTATAAGTATCACTACTTATATTATATGTTCTACTAATCGCTTACTTATCGCTATCGCTTCGAAGTGTCGCATATTTATAAACTTAGTATATAATATATATGATACATAAGATTAAAATTAAGCATAATTATTATAAAAAGTATAAGTTAATTATAAAGTATAATAAATGTAATTAAATAAATAATTTAGAGTGTTACCTGATTAAATTTATGTTTAGACTGTAATTATTACTTTCTTTATCATAAAATTGAGAAGCTCACCAGAACTCTTAAGGGAAATCTTGTGGGCCCGTCAGAAGACAGGCGCTCTCGTCCGTCCCATGTCCTGTTGTACATGAATTCCGTTCCGTGGATGAAGACTCGACCAGGAGATTGTACTCGCCAGTTCCCGTTCACAAAATAGTTGGTTTTTAGGTCCATTAAAGCTAAGAAAGAAGAAGAAGAAAAAAGTTAACCTTCTTTTATCGTCATATTCTGTAATATAGAGGAGAGGTTCCCGAAATTTAAATAATGCGATTCACTTTTTAGAAAGCAAATCTAAAATAATCAATTTTTTTTCTAAGAACATTATTATTATTTTTTTTAGAGAAGAATAGCACAGGTTTTTTCCGAAAAAGTTTTATGGGTCAGAAAAGAATTTTTGTTAAGAAAAAAAAACAAAACAACATTTGTTATTAAATATAGCGATTGTTTATATAAGTGATGATGAATCGCTTCAAAATTAATGCGTATGAACACCGAACTAAACGTTCATAATGAAAAGGAATTTATGATTAGATGGTCGGGATCTAAACACATACGAGTCGCTTGTTTATATATTGCGCGTTTTCTTGTCGTGTTACTACCGTATAGTTTGATGAAAATTTGAAACTCGCCTCGCATTTTTGCAAATTGTAGAAAGTTGCATATACATTCAAGATGTTGCCACGGCCTATAGTTTAAGAACTCCTGTTATAATGTAATATATTAATTTTTTAGACGAAAATTCATACGATACTTGTTTCCAATCTTAAAATGTTACGAGAGAGATGAAAACACTAAAGCTTTTACATACAAGATGTTTCTAAAATTATACTTTATGTTGTTGATTTCTTCCAGTACTGTTTTGTGAATGCTTTATCAGTATTTTGTTACTTTTGTTTCGAGTTTTTCTGTACAATAATACTGAGCTGTTTTGTACAACCCAAGGAAGGCTTTTGAATTTTCCGTAACAATATGTCATCAGTGCATTTAAAATTTTTTTTGAATATTTCTATAGAAAATAATTACCTATATGATTAAAAATGGATTCTGAATTTCATGTGCTTATAGCTCGTTGCATATTTGAGTTACATTACAACAGTCAATAGTAATTTCTTTTTCTGTTTTCTATACATGAAAAGTAATAATTGCTTTTTTAAAGAAGAATTTTGAGAGGAATTGAATTGCAGGAGAATTTTTAATTTAGAGCTTGTCACCGATTGTGAAAAGAATATTATATATATTCCTGTAGAACAATCTTACAACTGATTCAAACTCCAAAAGGATTTTTTTTTATTTTCAACATGTATGATTTATGCCCTAAACAAAATTGAATTTAGTATATATTTATTTCAAGATGATATCAATAAATATATATCGGTAATAATCAATATCAAAATTACATTTCTTTTGTATTCCAAATCATGTAATAAACTAGTGGGAGTGGTCTCCCAAAAACGTTCTCGCATATTCTCTAATAAATTTGTCATGCCAGAGAACACCTTATATGACACAAGTGTACAATAGTTATGAAATATTAACTTTTGACGTGAATTTAGCATTGTTACTGAACCTATCGTGTCAATTAATCCTGGCATCTTAATCCACTCATCCCACAATCTTGGCAATTAATCCCGGCATGCGTTAATAGTATCCAAAATTGCGTTTTAGACACTCAAAAAAAAAAAAAAAA
>JAPMOR010108518.1:41119-51133 GCA_026543865.1 Argiope aurantia | reverse complement strand
ATGTGTCCAGAATATTTCTCAGAATATGATACCTTACTGCATTAAATTTAGACTTCATAATTTTTGAAATATATTTGTGGGCCTGAACAAATATTATTATTGATTTCATTTCAATCCTTTTGAAAGCAAAACTAAAAACTGAATTTTATGCTGAATCTGAGAAATTTTTGTTTAATTATTGTTTGAGATATTACATAAATTATGAAAAATATTTTGTAGTTCACATAAGACTTAAATACCGAGCGATTCTGTTTGCAATCTCATATTCAATAATAATAAAAATAATAAATAAATAACAATAAAGATGATAAATAAAATAAAACGCTTGGTTTTATTAAAAAATATCTTTATATTAATTGCAATTTCATCATTTCCACTTTAAATTAAAGTTGACGTTTTACCGGAAATGGCAACAAATTAGCAAAATATATATAGTAAATTGAACGAAACGATCTAAACAACAGCATAAGTTTATTATGACTATCAAAATTTGAAGATTAAAAATGTTTTGTTTAAGAATCTGTTAAGAGACCAGTTACTTAAAATATTTAATTGAAAATTGTAGCGGGCGGTAATACTGGCGAACCGGCTGGTCACCAAAGGCGGCTAGTACACAAGAATACAAATCTACACATTAGATATGAAATCTGTTCACCAATTTTTATCTGTTCTTTTCACCTAGTTCTGTAATTGTCGTGTTAACTTATATCGGACAGTGAGATAGACTTTCTCAAAATAGATTTAGTTCAAAAGGAGGAAAATCTCTACAAATTTGGCGTAGATTCAATATTCGTCCATCTAGCTCAAAACTTTTTTTCAGTTACCCTGTTCCGAAACAGACATTTTCAATAAAATGTTAATTTCTAATTTTAAGAGATCTTAAGTGTAGAGATGTATGAAAATTTTTTGCCCTAACTGTTGAAATCTGTTCACCAATTTTTATCTGTTCTTCTCACCTAGTTCTGTAATTGTAGTGTTAAATTATATCTGACAGTGAGATAGACTTTCTCAAAATAGATTCAGTTCAAAATGAGCAAAATCTCTACAAATTTGGAGTAGAGACAATATTTGTCCATCTAGCGCTAAACGTTTTTGAGTAATCTTGTTCCCAAACAGACATTTTCAATAAAATGTAATTTTCGAATTTTGAGAGATATGAAATGTGGAGATCTATGAAACTTTTGTGTCCAAATTTTGTTTGTTTCTTTACAATAACACTTTCTTTATGTGCACTGTATTTGCGACAAAAATAAGAAAACAATATTGTTACGAAATTTTCTTTACCGGGGTTTGTTTGGATAGTGGGAGTGATATGGTGTAAAGAACGCTCAATCAGCAGGCAGAAGTAGAAAAAAAACAACGACGTTTATTTACACGAAGACACACACAGGACAGCACAAAAGCGACAACTATATACAGCATAGAGACGACTATCTTCAGCCGAGACGTGTAGCATACAACCAGAATCTACTGCAGACAGTAGCGCACAGCTCAGTTCAGCACGAGCTTGACTCCGTCGCTGCTCACCGTAGTTTCCGCCTGCTCCGCTCTGTCGCTTTCAACTCCTCCGCTCCGTCTTCGGACTTTACTTGACTTCTCCGGCAGCTGTGGACCCTTTTATAGGTCTCAGGAGGCGGGGCTAGAAGCCTCTCAACCAATCAGGAACGTTCGAGGCTATCTCGGTTCCTACTGGACGGATCGGGAAAATTCTCGAAGTTTCGGGTATTATCTATTTTGGCGCCAAAGTCGCCAAATTCATCGCCAAGTCGCCAAATGGTCGCCAAGTTTGTCGCCAAGCTCTGGGACCTCCGACGCGCTAGTCCCATTCAAATGACTGTAAAACTTTCTTTCTATTGATGGAATAAACTGTGCTGGGAAGCCGAATTGTAGGTTTGTAACAATATTATTATGTTTCTCTCTATTTATTCTGGCATTTAATTTCTCTAAAGAATTTAGATTTCGACTTTTTCTATTTCGTGCTAAATTTCGATGTAAATTTCGGTATATGCAATATTTATCAAATTAATTAAGCATTAAGTGAATTAAAGTTATGCATTTAGACACTAATAAAAAATATGTATAAAAGCAAATTGTATGCCTCTAGAACTGATGGAAAGAGTATTTTCAAAATAACCTAATTTAAATTAATTAGTGAATTTCTGTAATATATACAATCTAAAATGTTTACTTTGCTTTTTAATATTCTTATCTTTTTAATTTCAACTTTTTAAAAAAAAATTTCGTGGATGCTTTAGCCTTACTGAGGAAATTTTCATCCTGTGGGAAACTTAAACGCACGTAAAGTAAGAAGTAAAGATATGTCTTTTATAAAATGGAATACATTATATCATGAGATTTTCAGACACAGCATAATCGAATCCAAGAAGATTGAATATTAATATTAGCAAAGTAACATATGTTAGGGAAAGAAACTTCAAATTAAGGAGATTGCAATAATAAAATCAATCAAAAATTAAAGGAGATCAATCGTCAAGTCCATTAACAAAAAAGTGCACAAATCCCTAATAAAAAATACAGGAAGAAATTTCATGACGCTATCTGTAAAATTGGCAGATATATTTGGGATTACAATTATGAAGTGCCTGTGATTTCAAAAAAGGATTAGTCTCGCCCCGCCAAAGAAAAAAAAATTATCATCAGATCCCTACAATTTTGCATTTTTCAGATTTTTTTATTATTATTGTTTTTATTCGTTTCTTAAATTTCACTTTGCTGTTCTTAATTCAAAAAAAACTGTATGACAATACCAAGTAGTATTACATTTTTCATCTCTAAGACGGGATCTTTCTCAAATCATGGAATATTCATAATTTTAATTGAATATCTTTAGGCTTATTTTACAGATACCTCCAGGAAACAATTTTCTGTGCTTTTATAATTGTAGAGAATTCCTTTTTTATTGGACTTTTTGCCAGTCTTCTTTATTTTTTTAATTATTTTTGCAACTTCCTTAGTTTACAGCTAGGACTGACGCATATAGCTGCCTCATGGAATACAGCAGAGTCATTTTCAATTAGTACACATTAATTCTCAGGCTATGTGATACGTCATTTACATATGCACACATACATTACACACACATACACAGAGATGTGTATATATATATATATATATATACTCTAGTACCTAATAACCTAATAAAATATGATATTAGTCAAATTTCTGTTAAAAAGGATTTAAACTGAAGCATGAAATGTAACCACTAAATGACAAACCTATTGTCACTAAAATGACAAACCTATCAATTTTAACATATTAAGTGGCATTTATCTCTAAAGTAATATAGTGCATAATAACCTAATAAAGCACTTGTATTAGTTAGTATTCCAAAACCTCAAAAGGATGATGTATTCGGTGTAAATACTAATGCATATTCAATTACTGAATATTTTCTTTTCTTTTATCGGGCTATTTAATAAGATGAATTTCAGATATTCATGCAATTCTAGTTTAAATTTCATTTGCACCGGCGTCCTGGCATAAGGGTGGCGCGTCTTCCCCATGATGTGGGTGTCCCGTTTCGGACATGGTTATTCTTTTTCTGCGTTCTATCTGTGAGGTGTGTGAATATGCCTCCTGTAAAAAGTGGTTGTGCAAGCGAATGTGACGCATGAACTAGCTAAGTCGTACTCGCCCTAGTTGGCGCTGCTGAAAGAAACAAAAGACACTTGCTCGGCTTAAATCCCTGACATATAAGAGTCAGCGGGCTTGTAAAGTGCCATACGTCACAATAACAACACATTTTATTTACTAATAAAAAAATTTAGTTTTTGGAAATAAATTGTCAGGTTTTGACATTGTCTTTAGTGGTTGATAACAAATCCATTTTTAAATATTGTATATTTTTCCTCGATGTGTTTGCCCTATTTTCATTCATATCAGTTCTTCATTTTGCAACCTGTCATTTTATTGAAAGAACAGATCTAATATGAATAAAATAAAACTATCTCTGGCACACTGTGTCCTAGATTTTTTCAGATACATTGTTTTCGTGTTTATCATACTAAATGCTGACATTTTACCAGTGAATCAATTCCCGGATAATTCCAGCCTTCCATCTTTTTTCTCCTCTTTTCTGATATCTGATTTTTTTTTGTTTCTTTTTTATATAATTTTTGTGAAACGGAAATATGAGTCCTTTTTCGATTCGTCTATATATATTAATGCAAAACAAATTATTGCTTAAGACATTAAAAAAAATGGGAATACTACAGTTATAGATGTTGTTTCCTGTATTAAAACTTTATAAGCATTATTCCATTTTCCTTTTCTGTAGAGCTTTACATCATTACAATAATAAACTTCGGAGTTTGGGAATATTCAAGGCAAAGCGATTATTTAAACAAAATAAATAATTTTTTTATTCATGGAAAGTAATCAAAAGCTTTCCTGTTGTCCCATAATTTCCGGAATCTATACCATTTAAAAATACAAAAATTGTTTTTTAATAATTTCAGTTAAATATTAATTTTTGGTCTTTTGTGATTTTACCACTTTTTTGGAAATTAAAGAAGAATGACCTCATGTATTATCTACCCGGTGTATTCTCCGAAAAAGAATAGGAAGCTTTTAATCCGCGAATGGTAATATAAAATTAGAAGATAAACTCCTCTCATTGTAACACATTTATTGATGCTAGTTAGCTCCATAAGAAATGGAAAAAAAAATTAGAAATGCTAATGCACACAATAAACAAATCAATTGCAAGATCATTAAAATCACACGATTTTAATGTCTATCCTACTTTGATGCTAAAAGACTTTTTATTGAGAAAGTCTTTTATTTATTTAAAAAATAAAAGACTTTGATTTATAAATTAAGTTTAAATAAATTTTTTTTATTAAAGTAATAGATAAATTTTTATTTACTTTAAAATTACTTTATTGAATTTTAATTATGTATCAAAAATTTAATTGAAAGTAAACTCAAACAATATTCCAATTGATTAATTCCTATAACTAAATCATTATAAGTTTTATAGAGTAACTGTCACCAAAGGCATCAAGTACCTAAATAAAAAATATTTTGACTTCTGCTATATATTGATTGATTGATTTTATATTGATTTTAAATTACCTAAGCATTTTATTCAAAATGTATACTGCAAATAGCTGACTATTTTACAACATGAATACATTTCACCACTATTCTTTACTCTGTCTTTCAAAGTGTTAATAATGAGAGATCAAGGGATGCATTAAAGCTTTGATCAATACACTAGATTATGAACATAAATTCCGGAGTCATTAACATGATAGAGAATGGCAGCATTACATCACAAACTTTAATGAATGGTTGTGTTAATCAAGGACTACGTATGCGAATTCTTAAAGAAATAAGTACATATTTCGCAAGAATTGGTTCCTGAATCTTTGTAACAAATTTCTGTGGAATCTGTATTGCTAAAGTCTATCGAGGAATGAATGTTACTATTACTGATCTTATTAAAAATATTACATAATTTTTTTTGTTATTCTTATTTAGTTAAATATTTATATAACATCAATATTTTGATTTATTTGGATGATAAATTATCGAATTCCAGAAGAAATAATAATGATGATTAATCATTCATTGTAAGATAGTTCTGGATAATAATGAATTTAAAAGTAGCTAATAAATTTGAAATATATTTCAAAGTAGCTTCCAATAATTTGTGTTATCGAAACTTTATTTTAAATTTAGTGGAATTTTCTCTACGTATCTGAAAAGATATTAGCAGCCATTTTATCAATGTAGATGTCACTTTGTGCTTCTGACCCTTTTTTTTATATAAATTCCAATTGTCCTTCATTCGTAAAGCCTATTGTAGAGATTTTGCATATAACTACACAAATTCGGTAAATACATCTGTCATTTCGTTTAAAATCTTAATCTTAATCTCCATAAATCTCTACATGGGATTTAATTCAGAAAGTTACAAAATCTATAGTCTTAAAATTAGCACTATAACATTAAAAATACACTTGGGATATGTTTTAATCGTTGAGAAATTCTTCTTGATTTGGCATAAATAATTTAGAAGTAACTGCAGGTCCATGATTCCGATAAACTACCTGATATTAACGCCATGTTATCTTACTTAAGCTTTATTTATTGTATACAATAATCCTTCTTAAGGAGACAGTGCCAACACATCTCAGTGCTATTAAAAACGGAGATATCCGGTCTATTATCTAAATTTCGAGATATTGCTTCTTCTTTTTTTATAAGTCTTGTTTATTTACATTGAACACAATTCTTTAATTTTAAAAGGTAAAAAAAAAAAAATGAAAAAATAATCAAGAGAGTTTGAATTACAAAGCAACAATGTAATTACTATCTGAAATATGAGAAAAAAATTAAGAAAACTCATTAAAAAATGTAGAATCATTGAATTGGTATATTTAAAAAAACATTTATTTTTCAGCCTGGAAATTGTACACTATTCATTTTTGTGCAATAATATTTTTGGTGTTCCTGGAAAAACATTCAAAATTTCATTTAATTTTTTAATTAATTAAAATTCTAATCAAAATTTCTAACAAAGTTGATCCAAAGTTCACAGTTCCTTTCACCAAAGTATATATGTACAAAGTTTGGCAACTCTGAGTCAAATCGTTTGTCCTATAGACAGTCAACATGCACATAGGCATCCATACATTTTCATTATTATTATTAGTAAAAGTAGATATTAACTAGTAATAATCAATCTTTAAACAATTTAAAATGTATGGATATAGAACATACACAAAAGTATTTATATATGTATGCATGTTTTACATCTTTTCTTTCAACCAAATTTTTCAAAATTCAAAAATTAATCAAATATTTAGTTAATTATAAAAAAACGAAATTTCTATTTTTATCCACAGTAATATCACAGAAAATTATTCTAAACGAATTATTTTTAAATCATGTTTAAAAATTCATTTTTTTACCGTTTCAGTGATATCAATTTCAATTCTAACAGCTTTTCTTTCAGTTGTTATTAATTTAAAAATTAATTAATGAGGAATTTGAAAGACTCTATCCTTATTTTTTAACTTTCTATTTTAATTTAATACATGTGTCTTAAAAAGCGTTTTGTACATTATAACTTTTTTATTCAAAATTAGTTTTTTAAGGTGCAAAGGTTAAAATTTAATAATATTCCCGATCAACACCGAGTATATCAACTAGTACATTCATAAATTGCAACCACTGAAATTTAAAAAAATTTGCTTGATAAATTGAAACAAAATTATGTAAATATCTTCTATATTTGGTCACAAAACAGATAAAATGGATGAAAGTGTTGGTTACCAGCTGATGTATAAAATTCAGCAGGGTCATGATAATAAAATCTTCATTTTCCTCTTTTGGAAACGTTAGTTTCTATCTCAGAAGTGTTTTGCAAAAATACTTTTAAACCCCAATTTCTATCTCACATTTTATCTTAACGCACATTTTTACATAAACAACAATTTTCCTGTTAAATAACTGCAGCTGATTTCTTTTATACTGTGAAATACTTTTTTTATTAAATTCAAGAGTGTGATAGTGAAGTCAAAAGAATACGTTAGTTATTGAAAATATTTTCAATGCACTTATACTAAAGTTACATAGAAACTCCAAATCGAATTTGAAACTTGGTTTATGGAAAGGCTATTTAGTTCCATTTTGCTGTCTCCAATAAAGAATAAAAATATCATCTCGGTAAAAGAATACGACACTTCTGTTTATGAAATATAGAGGAGTTTGTCGTAAACATTTTCCTTTTGATATATATAAATATTTATGCGAGAGGCAAATTGACGTATCGGGTAACGTAATCTTCAAAAAATGTTTACCAAATTATCGCTAAGAGCTTTTGTTTTCCTATGAGATTCCTATTTCAAGATAGTAACTGAAGACATGTTTATGAAACTTCATAAATACGCAAGGGAAAGATGATCATAGACTATTTTTACTCTAAGTAGCATTTTAACTCGCTTAGTATTTCTGTATTGATAAATTAAATTATGAGAACAAAAATATCCAGAATATTTATTTTTTTTTGAAAAATTAGATGCACTTTCAACTTTGATTATGGAGAATATAATTTCAATCTCAAATCTTATTAGGAAGATTCGGTGACAAGAACATTTGTGGGACCTATCAGTAACTGATGTAGAGAAAAGACTTTGGACTTTACATATTTAATAGCAAAAAGAAAATAATTTTAAATATTAATCGAAGGTTGCATTATCTCCAAACATTACATAGATGCAATTCTGTAAAATATTTTTAAATCAATTCTATCAAATAATCAATCAATTCAATAAAATACCATTCAATCAATTCAATAAAATACCATTCAATCAATTCAATAAAATATCTTTTAATCAATTCAATAAAACATCATTCAATCAAATCAATCTAATAAAATATCATTTAATTAATTCAATTAAATGAATCAATAAAGCATCATTCAATCATTTAAATCAAATGAATGCAATAAAATATATTCATTCAAATAAATATAATAAAATATTATTCAATCATTTAAATCAAATGAATGAAATAAAATATCATTCAATCAAATCAATACAATAAAAATAATTCAAAAATTCAACAATCTTTTATATTTTTCTTATATAACGAAAAATATAAAGGGTTTTCTTTTTCTTAAATAAAATCCTTAATTAAATTAATTAAATCCTTAATTAAAATTTCTTAAATAAATTTATTGCTTATAAATTTCTGAGGTTTCATTAAAGTCATACAAAATTTACAAAAATTATAACAGTGTTATTAAAACATTATATAAAAGAGAAAATTTACTTTTTTATCATTCCAGGAAATAAAAGAGGGTCATTTAAAATATGTTCCTCGTTTTGCCAAAAAAATGGCGTTGTAATATCCATGAATTGCACTAGAGAAGATAAGGATAAGCCACTGAAAACAAAAGGTGTGGGATTTTCAGTGCTGGTGTTGTGTTGATCCACAACAACTCTCACCAACATACGGCAAATTTCGCAGAAAATCATCTGTTGAAATTTCTCTGAACTACTTGACCACCCAGACTATAATTCTGACCTTACTTGCGATTTCTACCTGCATCTGATCTAAAAGAAATTGCTATTAGGTCATCATTTTCCAATAAATGAAGATCTGCAAACATTTGTAAACACGTTGGCTCCATTCCCAATTGGCAGATTTCTATGACCCTGGATGTAAAATCTTATTCCTCGGCTTGACAAATGTCACAGTTCCAGTGGAATATTGAATGTCATGTACAGTGTATATTTATAATGAGAAAATTTGGAATATTAATGTATTTTTTTTACAATATATCTTCTTAAATATTTATGAATTTCTTCTTTTTTATGTACCATTGGAAATTTGCTTCATAATTCCTGAGTAATTTGAGTAAATAATTTTTAACAGCACAATCAACAAGTGTTTTAAAGTTAGATATATTAGGCTTATATATCAAGAAGTGTAACATACTTTTCCTTTAATAATTTTAAAGCTAGGTATATTCAGCAATTTATTTAAATATTCCAGTCGAATATCTTTATAAGTTTTCAAAACATTTGCAACGAGCAGTTTAAGATTCTCTCCAAGAAAGACTAATAGATAATTTTTTTTAAATTGAAATTGTTTAAAAGTAAAAAATATATGCTAAATAATTTCAGATACTTATAAATGCAATACATAATATGATTTTGAATAAATTATGCATCACAAGTAACAAAAGTTTTTTTTTTATTATTGGCACAAACATTATTATTTACACAAACATTGTTATTTGCACATATTAATTATTATTTGCACATATTAATTATTATTTGCATATTTTTCATTAATATTTGCACAAACTCTATTATTTACACATATCACTATTTTACCATTATTTATTAATATTTTCACCTATCAATTGTTATTTACATATTATTCATTAATATTTGTACATTTTAATTATTATTTGGATATTTTTCAATAATATATGCATAAATATTGCTAATTTTACATATGAATTATTATTTT
>JAPMOR010108518.1:29813-41109 GCA_026543865.1 Argiope aurantia | reverse complement strand
GAAGTAAACAAATCAAAACATTAAAAATAACCATTAATGGAAGTAAATAAATGAAAATAACTAACCACTAGTGTAAATAAACAAATCAAAATATTATAAATAACCATTAATGGAAGTAACAAAATAGAAGTAATGAACCACTAAAGGAAGTAAACAAATGGAAGTAACCAACCACAAATGGAAGAGGCAAATTAAAACATTGTAAATAGCCATTAATGGAAGTAAACAAATAGAAGTAACTAAATAGTAGTAAGGAACCATTAATGGAAGTAAACAAATCAAAACATTAAAAATAACCGTGATAATCAAAACATTAAAAATAAGCATTAATAGTTATTGACCGTGATAATTATACCATTAATATTATTAAAAATCACGATAACAAATTTAAGATTATTTTCCAAGATTATAAGTTCATGATAACTGGACTATAATAATCAATGAATTATTGTTATAATTCGTCATAACGGATATGAAAATTGAAATGAACGGATATGAATTAATTTCTTAAGAGTATCTTTTCTTTTGCGTTGTTTAACATTAGCTGTTGAAGGGGGGGAGGAGTTCATCCTCAAAATACTGTGCGACAATACCCAATCTCTATTAACCGCAGTCTAATAAAATGCTACCTTTTATCATCATTTCCAAACTCCTAACATATAGCATCGTGTTAATGATAATAGACTCATTCCAGTATCCACTGAAACAAAACAATACTTTCATTCATGAGATCATCGACAGCGAATGAATGTAATAATTGAAATGGTTGCAGATATTACCTTCCTTTGCGGTGGGAAAATAAATCTATTTATTAGTACTTGGCAAATATTGATTCATTACAAACAGCAAAGAATAAAATAACAGCGGGCAAAATGAATGGATAGGAAAGATCAGATGTTGAATGTACTCTGTTATTCCCAGAGAAAATCTCAGATTTCTCTTTATATATTTGCGCAAAACGGGTTGTTGTAGCATGCTCAGAGATTGAAAATTATTGATAAGACTGTAAAGTAAAACGCCTACCAGGCAGGCTAAATATGTTCAATAGGATTTGATATAGTAACATTTGCTACCATTGTATTTACAGATAGATAATTGATTTCGTATAGTTTTCTCAACATGTCCATTAATTTCTTTTTCAATGCATTATTTAAAAAAAAAAAAACATTTTTTGCAATATACCTCATATGACTATTATTTAAAAAATATCAGCTTTTTCATCCTAAAGCAGCGGGCCAAAATGCCTGGTGGTAAGATTCCGGCCTACCAACCAGATGGCCTAAGAATCGAAACCCTGTTATGCAGAAAAACAGCAATAAAAACAGGACACATAAATACAAATCCGTCGAGAACAACCCTTTTTCTGCCTGTGTGCTGCAAGGGTTTGAAGACAGGGAACACCGGATTAGATACCTACTTCGCAATCTGACCAAGGCTTTAAAATTACGAAGTAATAACTGTGAACTTTCTAGAGAGTACATCTGACATTCTAACTTATTATGGGCAAGTGGCACGCGACACGGAAAAGAATGTAGCAAAGCTGAATTGAAAACAATGATATCAAAATCGTCTGAAAATTGCTTCAGGTTATTCAGAAGCGAAATGGAGAAATGATGAGTGAAGCTGATTTTTTATTGACTAAATTAACATTTTCTCTATCTAAAGATCACTTTCTAAAAAAAGAAGACACTGTTCATCTCTAGAATTTAAAAGCATCAACAAAATACAATTTACAAGAAAATTTAATCTTACCAAAGGTACGTGGGTGAATTTTTCACATTTAATGGAGTTTAATAGTACACTTAGTAATGATTTTTCTCTGAAGAATACTCATTTAGGGCGAAGTTTTTTATTCAAACCAGTTTAGTTTTTTTTTAAATTCATTGACTTTTAAAAAAAAATTACCGCCATATTATCCCCTAAGGTACATAATTCCGCGTATAAACAAAAATAGCGCATTTGGATTTGACCTGAAATTTTGTAAATTTCGAAATCTGCAAACATAAATATAAATAGTAAATCAATTTTATCTAAAGTCTGAAAAGCATGGTATTAAAATAACGAACATTATTGAAAGAATTTAAGATAACAAGGTTCAGTGTAACACAGTTTTCACTCACGCAGAAATCTTGGTGAGGCCTATTCGAGCAAATTGAATAAAAAACTCATAATCATATTTGTTATTTTCAAATTTAAATTCTTGCAACACCGAAAACACATACCATTGAGACGTTATCTACATTTTCCCAAGATTTTAAGGAAAAGAATTGCTTCGTCTCTTTTTGTCAATTTGTTCCTATGTTTTTGAAACATTGATTTTCTATTTCGTCTATATTACGCATTGATTTTCGATTAATTGTACTTTAAAAGATTTATTGTAAAGTTTTAAAATCATTTCTGACTTCCTCCAATTAAAATCATCGATGCGATTTACGTCGTTGGTTTGATTTCTTGTTAGGTTATGTGAAAATATTTAATAAATGAGATTTAAGAAACATCAATAACTAATCCAAACGCGATTGTTTTTGTCAATTTAATGAATTCATTTTGATTTGGCTGTGTTTAGCAAAATTGTATTCCAGCTTTTGAATGCCCGTAAAGTAGCGTGACTACTTTCAAATCGTATTCAGCGAGTTCTAATTCTTTGGAAAATGAGAAAACTGGCTTCTTTCTAAAGGTTTTTTCCGAAAGATTGGAGGGTGTAAACTTTCTCGTATAAGGTGGGTTTAGAGATTCCAAAAGGTATAATCTCAATGGTATTAGCCCTTCCCTCCTATTTCTCTGATTTTTCAATCTTCTTGTATAACAGCTTACTTCAACGACGCTTTTAGTTAAGCCAGACTCCAAGATCCATTATTAATACTTCTTGTATAATTTTCAGGTACCTATAAAATAAATAAGGCATACATTATATTAAAGATTTTTCTATAGGGAAATGCATCATACCCCAGATGTCATGTTGTGCAGGATGAACTTACACAAAATTTATTAATTCAACAAGCATTGTTTCGATTATAATTCACTGAAATTAAATTATTCACTAAATAAAATTCACTGACTAAAAGAATAATCTGCCGTTTCAAAAATTGTTAGTTTTTACAAATCGAAGTGTTTTTTTATATTGTTTACAGAAATAGTCTGACCTTAAAACCTGGAGGCCTGAAAATATAATAAAATCTTCTTCCATTGTTCTAATAAAAATGAGATATTAGAATTCGAGATGTGTTTATCTAACACATATCCCTTCCATCATAAAGATGGCCCAAAGTCATGATCCGTGCTTTTTATAGGAAAAAGATGATTGTGGTATTAATCACTGAATGACATTAGTCCCTTCTCCTGTAAATGATTTTCATAAATATCTGAAAAATTTTAATGTTAGTCTAATATAAGGATTTTGAACCTGTACGGTAAAAAATAACAGAGAAAGGAGCTCAGATTTAAAGAAAAATTATCTGAAACTATTAATTGAAAACAAAATAAAAATACAACTGTTATAGAAATATCAGTTTTAAAGCAGGCAAATTCATGTAAGTAACGATACAAAAGTTACTTAATAGAATTTATTCATATTTTTGAAGTTCATCGGAATCGAAAGCCTTGAAAATTTGAATGAATATCAATAGAGGGAGGTAATGGTATCCCTTAAACTTAGTCTCAAATTCCATGGACTGAGTGATTTGCCTGAGAAGGCTATTGTTTTATTTTTAATTCTAGAATTTTCTCTGAAGAAACTCCCTCTTCTTTCAGCAGTACCTAGCTCCAAATGTATAACATCCTTCTAAAGATAATAGTCCTATTCCCGTTGTCCACTGAGTAAAGCAAAATATCGTATTGATTAGGTCATCGGCAGAGAACGAACATAAAAAAATAGCGAAATTGTTACAGATTTTAACTTCCTTGGCAGCGGGAAAATAAATATATCTATAACACCTGGTTAAATATTGATTTTTAACAAATGGCAAGGAAGTCAAAAATATAAATTTTATGTTGTCATTTCCAAAGAAACGTGCGGATTCTTTGCATTAAATTTGAATGAAGCGGTTGCTATAACATGTTTCGAAATGAATGGTTCTTGATATGTTTATGAAAAATGCCTGATATTCTAGATCAATATTATCTTGAATCTGTAAAATAGCTTTCCTGTGTTATTAATAGCATGGCCAGAAGAAAGGTTTTACAAATATTTTACTGAATACCGAACAGATAACAGGTAATTGACACTAACATTGTTTACAAATTTGATGATATTTTAGTGAAATTATATATATATATATATATAACACTGAACTGATAAAAAAATCAAATATTAATGTTTTCTTGCTTTCTTTTCAATAGTTGCTCAGTTTTAACCTCCTTTCCTGTACAATTACGAGATTATAAATTATTTGTAACAAATTTCCATGCATACATTTTACATTAATGCATTTAAGCATTTGTATTTTTTATCTGTAATATTTAATTTTCGTATCAGTAATATGTTTCTCATCCTGTTTTAATTTAATTAATCAGTTTCCATATTTTTTTAAGTATTATTTAAGGGAATTTCATAAATTCAACCTACTTCAATATTAATATTTGGATATTTTCCTTTAAAAAGCGGCGATAGTTTTATTTATTGCAACGTTGTCTTATACTTAAAATCAATTGTTTTCAAATACTTTTTAAAAACTTTTTTTCCATACTCCTAAGAATTTCCCACAAACATTATTTCATATAAAATTTTTGCAAAATTTCCGTGATGTAGATTTCTATGATAATTTGTATTTGTTGAATGGATAGTTAAAAGACTGAAATCCAAACCTTAAATTATATGAATAAATGGATTAAACCGTTTTCTAAACCCAATATTCACTACAGTTCCACAAATATTTCATATATTTTCAAATACTGATACATAAATAGTCTTCATACTTTTTTAAAGATGTCGATAATGTAACCTATTCATTAATATACATTAATGTAAAATAAACAAATAAAATGTTTGAATCATAGTTTATTTTAAATTCTCTTTCTAGCATCAGACAGACAGTGAATAAAATACAAAATAAAAAGCGAAAAAAAAATTGGAGATCAAGTTGTAACTTTAGTTGACGATAAATCGACAAATGTGACAACTCTCTGCATCATTTTCTAATAACCCTATAAGCGGAAAATTAATGCCTCAAAAGCGATAAATAGCCAATTTGTTGCCTACGCATTTCGAAGCTTCAACAATTTGTTACCTACGCATTTTGTGGCTTGCTTCAAAAACCTCAAACCAAAACAACATCATGTTCTCATGATTATAAAAAGCGTTCGTAATAACTAGAAAAACGTCTTTGGCCCAAAAATGTATGCAAAATGATTGTCTATTTAAAAGAATTTAATTATTAAGAATATTTTGATAATTTTCTCTATTTAAATAAAGTTTTAATCAAAAAGTGTATCCTTTTCTTGCCAATTTCAATGATATAAATAAAAAATATTTTAGGTAATTATAATATGAATAATTTTCATGTATAATAGAATATGTTTGTTTCTGTAACTTTTCTTGTTCTGCATTTTATATTTTTTGAATTTAATTTCTCAAAGTTATTCACTTTTTCAATATAAATTGATAGCTAGAATTAAAAAGAGGTAAATATTTTTAAAAAAATATGAAAATAAGAAGAGTTTTCTTTACCTTAATTAACATTTTCCTTTTTCTTGTCAAGAACCAGGTTGAGAATATTTTGTTATTAAAACATGGCTGCGAAATATTGTTTACTAAAATAGTTCTTATTAACAAAAAATGAAAATAAAAAATATGGTTTTAAATTAACTCTAGGAATGAATTTAAAAGCTAACCAGAGAAAAACATAAGGAAAATACTTATTGCTAAGAACGTATATTAAATTTTTTATAAGAAAATAAAAATATTTTTACTGTGCTAATAATAAAAATGTATTAAAACTTTCCCCTTGACTTTTATAGTTTTTATTTCGGCAACAACCTGGCAAATAGTTTTAGCTGTATACTTCCTGAGATATTAAAAAGCTTTTTTTCTTTGAAATTTTATTTGCTATTGGCAGGAAAAACGAACAGTAAAAAATATGAAATAAAATATTGCCCTATAATATGAAATAGATTTTATGAGATTGAAACGTATAAATTCTTCTTTATATTATAGGTTCATACTTTGAAGAAACTTTTCGAATTCAGTTTTTAATGAAAATAATATTTAGAAAATAAAATACATGTTTTCTTTATTGTAACTGGCAGCTATATTATTTCTACAAATGTATTAATAAATATAAAAAATTCGTAAGAATTTAAAAACTAACATTTTTGAAACAAAAAAATAGTATTTTTATATTTTGATGTGAGGTTTTTAAAATTTGTGAAATTTAAATTCGATTTACTACTGGATACTTTTTTTTATTCTATTAGTTTCATAATTTTTTACAAATTCATAATTTTAAAATCAATTCAAAATCACATAATATTATCTCATATTTTAAATCACATAAAAATATCACTTTTATTGCTTTCTAGTATTTGAAATACATAAAGGGAAAGTATTATTAACGTTAAAAATTTTGAATTCGAAAGTTTGTCCAATTCTCCAATTCCAAAAAACACATTTTTGTGTATCTCTATGAACACGATAACTAGAAAACGTAAAGATTTAAATAAATATTATTTGGCACACATTTTTAATATTTAAAATGTAACTTCGTATCAAATTTGAAATTAAATCCACCCCAAATCCATGAAATTATCCGTCTATCTGAAAATCAGAACTCTTCAAACCTACTATAGTAAATAATATTTGGTTGAAGTTTTAGAAATGTGAATTTCTCAAGTGGAAAGTGGAATAAAACATCAAATAATACTTTCATAAATTTTTTTTAGAAAGGTACGCCTAGATTGCAGGAACAATATCGAATGACAGTTATTTTTACCAAATTTTGAAACTGAAAAACGATATTTAAAGAGCATGTTTAACGTCCTTTTCTGTCAGTTAAAGCTTCCTAAATCTCTAAATTTACATTCGTTTGTTTTTCGATTGGAGCAGAATCTCTATTTGGTATGCATGAATGGAAATCTCGAACCAAATAGATACGTTTCACATCAGGTGAAACAAATCCATTTGCTTGGTGATTCTCTAGTGAACAAAAAAAAAATGATTCTGAAGCGAAGAGTAGGAAGGAAGGATTTGGACACATATCTCAGAGATAAGAGAGAAAAAAAATGTTTGTAACAGATTTGCAGAAATCTCCGAGTTCTGTTTCTAAAATCACGCTTCTGGAAGTGATGAATTAACATAATTTTCTGGATATAAAAGGAAGATTTCTTCGAAAAAATCGAATATTGCAGAGATAGTATCGTTACAAATTAATGCATAATATGTAAGATGAGCAGGATATGTTTATCTTAATATATATAAAAGTCATTTCGACTGCGTAAAGATGCATGTATATTTCACATCTCCTATTAAACAATAGGGTCAAATTCACCCACATTTTGTACACTTGTTATTTAAATATGTTATATTAACATTATATGTTTATCTTAATATATGTAAAAGTCATTGTGACTGCATAAATATGCATATATGTTTCATATTTCGTAACAAACAACACGGTAAAATTCAACCACATTTTGTTCACTTTTCATTTAATACAAGAGAAAAAAATGCTGTCAACTTTGAGAACTCAAAAATTAATTAAATATCCAATTAATTAGAAATTAACCAAGATTCCCCCTTCTTTTCCATAGCAACTTCACTAAAAATTATTCTAGAAAAAATTTATTAAAATTCAAAATTTTATAATTTCAATGATATCAATTTTTATACAATACCATTTTCAATTGCTATAATTCTTTCAAAGAATTTTAAATTAGTTAACATTAATTTTTACTTATTTTTAGATTTCTGCTTTATTCCAATACTTATCTTTCCACCAGCTTTTTTTATTTCAAGTAATTATTTAATTGTACTTAAAGAAGGCATTAATCAAGTGCTCCAACGAATGTAAATAAGTTAGAGTTTTTGCGAGTGAATAAAATATATGTAGGGTGACATAAGGGCGCAGGGAAATTAATCCACATTTTGCTTTTGTTTTACATAGAAACTTATGAGGAAATTATTCCAAAATGTTAATACCATTTAAAACATTCCATTGTTTTAATGATAGTAATTTCTGGTATTCAAAGTACAGTTAGTTTAGTTATATTAACGTTTCGTTTTAAAGCAACATTAGAATTATTTTGGAACAGACCTTGTTGAATTGCGGCCAGATGACGAGGACGACACCTGAGCCGGCACCCCCCCCCCTTCACCACAACACACCAGGACGTTTGGCTCCTGAAAGATTTAAATTTGCACCAAACCAGCTTATATGACATTTTTTCGGTGGAATCGAATCACGAAACTGAAACACTCCAGTCCCGAAACAGAGATATTACCACCAGGCCACCGCGGGCCTTTCGAAGTACATAGAAAGCACTATAGTCATCAAAAAAGTCGAATTCGGGAGTTTTATGAAAATCCAAGTTTCATACCTCCCCGAATTTGAGAAACATATTTTGGGCATTACGCCTGTCTATCTGTGGCAAAGATAATTCAAAACTGATTGGAGCTAGACTAGCGAAATTTGGTGCATGGTATTTATTAAATTTTGAACGGACATCATTTGGAAGATGATTCTCTGCCTAGTTGCCAGATGATACATTACCAGGATAACTACAAAGCGTAGATAGTTAAATTGATAAAATTTTTTACACAGATATCAACTTATCAAATTTGGAACCAAATCCATCAAGAATGCCTTTTTCTAAGAATAACATCAGAATGTCTTTCTCTAAGACTTTACTTTCACAAGATACGAATGCTAAATTCAAAAACACAGTAACTTTATATAAGGAATTTTATAAATAATTTCAAGAAAAAAATTGTATCTCTGTGTCAAATTATTACTTCAATTGGTTAGAAAAAATGTGCCTAAAACACAAATCTGATGTACAGGCACTTACTGCCAAATACCAGGGAATATTCACCCAAAAGATCATCAAAAATCGCATTATATATTTTGTAAAAAAGTTATTTCCTACAAAAGATCGATATCTTTTAGCTTTTTCTGCCATACCATTCTAGACAATCGGGACGTTATACTCAATTTCATGCGAGGAGGGTAAGGGGGTTAATATCTTTATTAAAGAATATACGAGAAAGTTTTGGGGAAACCACTTCCACTTGTTTTCTTTTAATTCTTTTTAATTCTTCAGAAGATTTAGCATAGATTATTTTGATATAAGAAAAGATATGGTTATTCTTAGTTTATTTTGTTGACCTTAAGATTTTCAAATAATCTATTACTATTTTTTTAATTTCACTTTCATTTCAATATATATATCTATATCATTTCTCTTTTACTTCAATGTATATGCCTTTGACTTAGACAGAGGTTTGTGTATTATGAAACATTACACAAGTGTATTTTCTACGTTAAAAGCTTTACCGTGAAAGGAATTTAATCCCAAGGGGTGTCTTATGAATCAATCAGTTTTTTGCCTATTAGATAATAACATTCTTAGAAATTATTAATTTTAAAAATTGTCTAAGATTCTTTTGCAATGTCATATAATATAAGGCTACAGCTCCGAAGTAATCTTACTATTTTAGGATATACTAGCAGAATTTCGAAATGTGAAGCAGGAAGGATTTATACAGAATTTCTGAATGTTTTATTGTCCACTGGGTTATGTGATACCGAAAACAAATATAAACTGCAAATTTGCTAAAATCTTTGGATATGTTTTTCAAGCACGTCGTACTGGAGTTCTAAAAGTGATGAATTACTTACAGGGTGATTCAAAAGTCCGTTAACATTTGAAAATTCAATAATTCATGGAATAATGTAAGTAGAGAGGTAGCAATTGACACAAATATTCGGAATGATATGGGATTTTATTGGAATAAAAAATAGTGCAAAAAATGGGGGAAGATGACGATTGTTTGTCTTTTGTGTATTATGGACCGATAAAGCCCATTTCACATTCCTAGGGTCTGTCGACTCCCACAACTTCAGAATTTGAGCTATCGAAAATCCTAGAACTGGAAATCCCGTTGCATGAGATTGGTTGTGAGTTTACCTGAAGTCTCAAATTTACCACGATCGTCTGATCTCATAAAGATGTTAAAAGACAACATCCGATGAAAATTTCTCACCACGCCTACAGATATGCTGTGCAGTACTGTTCACTACTTTGTTTCACAACTACAGGTATTGTTGGCGAATGACAGTTGAGATGCTTAGCATTTGTTAGAGAGAACATAGTCAGTCTTTGCTAAAAATCAATTATTATGCAAATTATTGGTTTTGTTAAAATGGCCAAAAGTGTCATCTATTCGCTCTTTACTTCAAACTATTTGAATTTCAAGAATTTAATAAGCATCAAAAGAATATCAGAAGCATTGATATCCATAGCCGTGATATAACAATATAAACTTTATGCAGTAAAAGTGGAATTCAAACGCAAAATCGTGGTTGTGAAATCTAAATAGCCGAAAACTATATTTGCTATAAAATAAACTCACTTGTAAACTAGTAGAGCCTCTTTTCGGCATCTATCATTTTTGATGATGCTTGCTGAAATATTTTTTTCCGTCTGTAGCAAAATCCTCAAACAAATAAAGTATGTTCTTGAAATATATATTTACTAGAAAGCTGTGTAAAAGCCATCTATTGACCATTTTTTTGTACTTTTTTTATCGTACTTTTTCTTGTTTCACTACACCGAAGGTCATATCAAGCATGATTGCTGATTTTTATCTCCCCACCTACATTATTCTGTGAATAATTGAATTTTTAAATGATAATGGCCTTTTGAATCACCCGGTATTTTTTCTTGGTGAAAAAACGTGAGGATTCTTCAAAATAGAACGGGGAGCATAGAAATATTTTTTTAAAATGCCAGTATAAAGAATTTCATCAATATATAATAATATGAAAGCTAATCATAAAATATACATTTCTAGCAAAAATGAAATAACATTTTTTTTTTTAAATTATGAATTTGCAAAGCGTTTACAATATTTTATAGTATGAGATTACAATTGTGTAACTTTTTCTCAAATTTGGTGAAAGTTTAAATTAGACTTCTAAGGACCAAAAAAATCTTTCAATTATTGATATTTGCTAATATGAAAAAGATTAAGATAGTGTTTATCTTTTAATTAATAGATTAAACGTAAATATCTTTGAACAAAAATTACATACATAATGTTTTACTCTATTCTGTCTCTCTCTCTTTATATATATATATATAT
>JAPMOR010108518.1:0-29713 GCA_026543865.1 Argiope aurantia | reverse complement strand
GTGTGTGTGTGTGTGATTCAGACAATTATTTAGCCCGTTAAAACTGAAAAAAAATATTAATAGGTTGCATACTTCTCTCTTATAGAAAAAGAAAACTTTCTAAATAATTTTTATATAAGTAATTTCCTGATTATATATTGATTATTTCCGTTATTTTTTATTAGCTTTTGCTTTTATCTTAATCAGTAAATTATTCATAAATAAAAAAGGGATGAACGACATAACTATAACCTCTTGCTAAAAGATCAGACCCATTTAAAGATAAAACTACTGGTTCTTTATTCCAAAATTAACGATCATGTCCTGTGTTCCGACTTTCAGAGCAGGATATAAATTGAGGCCTTTGGCGTCTGGAATAATCCCAGAGGAAACTTTGCATGTAGAAAGGCAACACTGCTTGATTGTTGTAACTCGAGATCGTGATCCTTAGAAGACGTGATGAGAAAGGTAAAATAAATGTCCGGGGAAATCTTGCCCTTGTAACTTCAGTCCAGACAGTTGAGCGATTTTCTTCCAAGTATACGCCGCATCATATTTTGTTGTTAAACATTATCTCCGGCGAAGACAAGTATAAAGACATTCCGATAAATTTTAGAAGAGTGATTAAAATGTGTATCAAATATTTGACAATGAGAATTTTCTCTCGAAACCTGTGCAATCAAATGAAACAAACGTTAATAAAATTACCGACCATTGGATTATCCAGCTTCTGTATCTTCATTTAAAGAGTGTTTTTCTTTTTCCATATTCATGGAGTTAAATATGGATTTCAAAATATAGGTTTGTTTGACATAATAAAATGAAAATTTTAAATTTATATGGATGCATTAAAAGAAGAATTATTTCTTAAAGTGAGAATTCAAATTCAAAACGTTGTTCCATTTAATTATGTTGTCTTTTGGAGACGTAGAAAATTGTCGAGGAACAATTTTTCTCTCATTAATGAGATAAATTCTGGATGTTTAAAGACGGTGTTGATTCAAGCGTCGTCTCACAGCAATGAAAAAGATTATCGTGTCTGCTTAAAAGAGTATAGAGAAAGTTACTCTTTTCTCATTAGTCAGATTGGCTCTCTGATGGGTTAACTATTTCTCTTCCAATGAGAAGAAGATAATGGGTGGAGTGATGGGCATTAATATTTAAATTCAGTTAACACCCTCGTTCTGTTACGACAACGATCATTCAACTTCTTCTGATGACTTGGCATGGCGCCGATCGACGGTAACTCTGATCTGGTTATGTTGCTAATCACGTGCATTTGTACTGCTTTGAAAATTCGCAATGCATGTCTGATATATGAAAATTTTCTGAAAATTTAAATTTTAAAATTAAGAATAATATTTAACTCTCAAAAAGTGTTTTTCTTTCCTTTTATAACTATTTTTAAGAGGATGGTGGACTGTAATAGGCACTTTTGTGAATCACCCAAGGTTATGAAATTTTTTAAGCATATGTATTAATATATAAATTTAAAAAAATAAATGAAATATATTATTTTTTAAAAATTAAAAGATATATAGTTTCTTTTTTAATTTCAAAGTATTCTAGGTTTTTAATTTTTTCTATTATTCTTCCAAATTGCCCAGTATAATTTTTAGAACGAAACTGTTTATGATTTTGTAATTATAATTAAATGCTACGTTTTAGAAATACTTTTATGCACACTTGCTAAATTTTATTGGAATCGTATATTTTTCTGAACTAATCTAAAAAAAACTCGAAAAATAAAATGCCTACTCTATTTTATTTTAATGTTTAACCGAAAATTTTACAGTTAATTCTATTTAATTTCTTCAAACATGAGACACCTGAACATTTAAAGATATTTAAATCTAATAATAAGATCATTTTATGAAAAGTCATTAAGGTATACTTTTTTCCCATCTAGACCCTTCATATTTTTATTTTATTGAACAATACATTTTATAACACTTTCTCTTGAATATAAATATATATTTTTGTGATGAAACGATAAAAATCATATTTCGCGTTTTCGTCCATTTTTGCTGATTTTAATATCCACTGTCCTCTTAAAATGACATTTTTGCCTTTAATGTAGTTATTTTTTAAAGAGTTTCTGAAAATTTAACTTTCCTTTGCTAAGAATAAGATTTAACTCTCTCAATTTGTATCTTTCCTTTTAAAACTATTGTGATGAAAGCTTATAAGCCAGTTAATAGCTACGCTACACGAGCAGTTGCTTTTGTATTGTGGTTATGTTACTGGGCTGCGAACCATACGGCTCCAGGTTCTATAATCGCTCATACCAATCCTCTACACTACTTTTTAAAAGGGTATAATTTGCCTTTTTTTCTGCAGTTTTTTTTAACGTCATTGTTTTTTGAAAATTACTTTTTACAGATTTATTTAAAAGCATAATTTATTAAATTACTCAGACTTTAGAAATTATCTTTGAAAGTAGAGAAGTCATAATTTTTGCTACTTAATTCAAACTTTAAAATTTCAATAATATTTTTCAAAGGAAATTAAAAAAATATATTAACAGAAAAAGAATCTGCAGTTGAAGGGAATAAGATTACTGAAAAAATCGTTTCAGTTGCTTAGAGAATTGATTAAATACATCCTTTCCAAAAGAAGCCATTTGGAGATAGAATATAAATTTCTGAATTCCTTTCCAAACGATTTCGGGATTGTCAAAAGTTAAAAATCGAAAATTTTAAATCTTCAGTCTAATTTAACGAGTTATTAAATCTGTTGAAAGCGATCACGGTTGACTATCCAGAATATCGATTTCCATTTAAAAACTCGTTATAAATAGGGAAAAAATTAAATTGACTCAGAATATTTTCTCACCCTTTGATACAAAAACATTAATCAAATGTCATTTCAAACAAAATATTTAGTTCTGAAACTAATAGCCTTACAATATACTGAGAAGAAATGTTTATATTATTTCTATAAGGTTACTTTCTATAAAATTCTGTAATAAAATAAAAGTTTTGATTCAAGATATTTTTAGTTAGATCAAATTTCACCTTAATATCGGAAATTAGTATATGAAATAAGTATGAATATGGTATAAATAAATATGAATGTTTCTTTCCTTTTAAATAAAGAGAGCAAAACTTTTGAAATCATATTTTGAATACAATTTGAACATCTGAATAAGTAATTAGATCACCCTTTTGGAAAAAAAAATATTTTGCTAATAAGGATAAATTTAACAAATATTTTTATTTCATTGGATTTTTTTTAACTATTAGATATATGGGATATTTACAAATATTGTTTTAATTGCTGAATTCCAGTTAAATGTATCTTTACCATATCAAAAATGCTCTTTTACAGAAATCTAACTACCTAAATTGCAAAAGTTTCGATTTATTTAATAAACTAAAA
This sequence comes from Argiope aurantia, assembly GCA_026543865.1. Classification (NCBI taxonomy): domain Eukaryota; kingdom Metazoa; phylum Arthropoda; class Arachnida; order Araneae; family Araneidae; genus Argiope; species Argiope aurantia. The sequence goes on along the minus strand of JAPMOR010108518.1, from coordinate 26,353 downwards.
AAAAAAAATGTTTTAAAAACATTTTGTTCTTTTTACTGTGTAATTGATAAAATTTATGGGAAAAAAGATGCTGAGTTTTTAAGACAAAGATTTAACTCGAACAATTCAGCATAGCATGACAAGGCTTGTGCTTGTTTTGCCTTAGTGCAGACAATAAAATGAAAACATACAAAACATTCCTCGTTCATATTTTTTTCGGTCTAGTAATTATTATATTCTTGTTACTTACCGAAATTCTAGTATTCAGTGGAAAAAATTTGACTGTTTTAGTCGAATTACCAAAGCAGCACTTTTAACTTCTATGAACCTAACAAAGCACAGAAATGCAGTTTTAATTTTTACATAATTTTTTATTATAAAAGGAATTACCTTCAAGAAATCTGTGACAAATAGTTTCAGAGAAATTTTTGTTCAGAAAATAGTCTGGGGGTGGGAGTTGTAAATTAAATATTAAAAATATGATCATTATTTCCGAAGGAGCGTAGCATGTAAAGAGAGACGATTTTAATTAATTTCATTTGAAATCATTAGGCATAAATATATGCAACAATTTCATTAGCGAAAATGTAACACCTCGGTACGAATTTTGTGCTCAGCAAATAAGATTAAAAAAAGACATTTTCAGAAATTAAGTTTATAATTTTCATCAATTTTCCAATGAATGACAGTTTTTGTAGTTGTAACTTTTGGTAATTTTTGGTATTAAAAAAATCGCGACTTTTATCATCAATCTTCTACAAAATGTGTTTATTAACATCTTTCATTTTCTTACTATTTTAGACATCACTTGATCGATTTTTTAATTATTTGCGCATAAAATTAGATTTCAGAAAGTAAAGGTTTCTTATTGTAATTCCGTTTAGTAGCACTTGGAATCGTAGAAAGGAAAGTGTTTGGAGGCGTCCCAGAACCCCACCTTATCTCAGAAGACAATGTCATTCAAGATCACAAAAATATTTTAAAATCATTTGAATAATTGGGAGGAATCGATAAGAATTTTAGACGAAAAAGTGAACAAGTATAAGAAGGAGAACACTTTTTCTTTAGCCTCTGTTAGAGTAAGTTAAAATGAGGATTAAATGAAAAATAAATATGGATTATCTTATTTCCTTTGAAAGTGGATTCTTCTTTATCCACACACGCACGCACAAAATAGAGCAATGGAACTATCGGAGACATTAGTCGTCACTTTCAGGTAATAAGAGAGAGTCACTCTGGCACTCAGCTTTTTCCCTGCCTGAAAAGAACTGGAAACTTTAGATGTGTCATATCTGGTAACCAACAAATTTCCTGTTTAATGCTTATATAATTTTAAGGGCATTTAATAACTAATAGGTACTCGAAGTTTAATTATCGGCTGATTCAATTTGTTCTTATTTGCAAATTTTATATAATTTGGGAAACATTTCTTTCTAACTAACAAACAATTCTTTTCACAGAAATGCCCTGCATTCTCAAATAATATTTGCAATTTTAAAAATACCTTGAGGTAACATTAATTATTTTTTAACTTTCAAAAATCCATAAATTTCAGATATTTGGAAAATATATACAGAATAACTACTTATTGTATATCATTACTTATAGTCAATTAACTTTTTTACAGACAATTCTCTTGAATAAACAGCCTTTTGACACTAATATACTTCCACATAATTATATTAACATCCAGCTTTAAAACCATTATCAGACGAAGATGATAATACCCAAGTTATCACTACGTTTTTAATCCTAGAATCCACACTAGTAAGAAAACTTATACTTTCGATAGATGAGTAATCAATTGCCTAATTAATTGTCGATTTTTTTTGAAAATCATTATTACGAGTTATCTCATGATTCATAGCTTATGACTAACTCTATCAAATTTCATGGACAGGGGCTTTATTTATTTATATTCAAAAAATCTCCCAATGTGTTTTGCAATTGTACTGATGACCTTCATGATATTTGTTATGAGTAGTTTTATGCCACGTCACTTTCAACTTTTAGCATTCAGGAATCTATCCACTGGCGTATGACGTTAATAAGCGGGAAATCGGTGAAGTGAAGCTAATAAATATGCTCTTTTAAGTCTTTGACTGCTTCCAATTTAAAATAAAGTTTTTCTTTCTTTTTTTTGTGTATTTCTTATATTTTATTTTTTAAAGATTTCTTTTCCATTTTTCTTTTCTATGCAGATAAATATTTGAGTTATGGTTACTAAAATTCAAAATTGCTTCAAAAACATTGTTCAAAAAATGTTCGAAAATTGTTCGAAAAATGTTCGTAACAAAAACACTCTATTATGTTAACTAAGAATAATTATTTACCTTTCATTTTATGTTTCATTTTGGAAAATTATTTGAAGAATCTTTTATGTTTTGCTGCACTAAAGTAGAACAATAAGTAATTAAAAGTACATAGATAGAAAATGGAAAATTTTTGCCGGGACACTGAAAAGAATTGTTGGTTAAATTATAAAGGTTTAAGCCTACTTTAGGAGCAAATCTTTTTGAAAAACGTTCGAAAATATTTAAATTTTTGAATATTAGCATGAAAAAAGATTGAAAAAAACATTTTTTGGGCTAATAATAAGTTTAAAACAAATTTCTTTTAGTTGAGAGGTTTATCAAATGATTTGCTATAATTTTGTAGATAAATTAAGAAATAAATTATCTAACTAAAAGAATAAACTTTACTTCTATTTAATGAAGGAAAATATTGGGGTCGACTGATAAATAAAACTAAATTTAAAAATTTTCGGCTTCTGAAACAATAGAACAACCATAAAATATTTAAAAATGAATAAAATTCTCTGGTTCAAGAACTGCAGAACATATTGGGAGATTATCATACAAAATTTTAATAAAACATATGCAATAGATTTTAATTTAAGTTTTTATTTTCGTAAGAAAATTATATCAAAGATAAGAATTTGAAAAAAGGGCATCTGAAGATATATATAGCATTAAAATGTATGCAAATACAAATATAAAAAACAATGTAACTCCACCCCACACCCCCCCCCCAAAAAAATAGAAACCAATTTCTAAGATTTATAAAGAAACCTGCTCAAACATTAAAAATATTAAATTAAATAAAGATTCATAATTTCACAAAAAATCGTCTTTTCAACAGACACCTACTTTTAGAAACTTTTAGAAAAATATACTTTCGAGTCCCCTAATCTCGAAGTCAAGACCTTATCTTCAGGTCATGAAGTCCATTATCGTGTTGTAGAAACAAAATGCATGTTTTGGTTTCTGCATATTTTACAGTATGCTTATTTTTATACAGGAAAAAGCTATAAAGTTATTATTTATGTTGAAAAAAATAACTTGACAGTAATTTTTATCTATGCATTAATTCTAATTTTGATTAAAGTACAAACAAATAATTAGATGACTAATTCAATCTGATCAGATTAACAATGGAGCATTGAATATTTCTCAGACCAAAAGAAGAAAACCAACCCTGATACAAAAATTGCATTTCTAATATATAATACAATATTCAGTCCACGTCAACTTAGTGAGACTATTTATAGTATAACATTTTTTAACAGTTAGCTTATCCGCCAGGAAGATAAAGTAGGTTTCTCCATTATGTACATATCCCGCCTTTAATTTCTCTATTAAATCATTGTTATATAGATGTAGTTGAATCAATGTGGGCCAATATGGTAGAAGTTATCGCCACAAGTGTGAGATAATCTGCTTCTTCAGAGTCTGTCATTCTTGCTACATAATGTCGATTTGAATATTGCTAAAACAATGTAATCAATATCGTAAAGCTCATTTGGAACTGTTTTGAAAACAAGATTATAGCAAATCATTATTCTGATTATTTCAAAATATAAAGAAAAAACGTCATATTTAGAATGCAATGCGAGAAGTATGATAAGATAAACTATGATAATAGGATCATCATTGCTGCCTAAGGCAAATTTGAATATCACAAATACAATGTAATCAATAGAGAAAGACTTTATTGGGAATTTTTTCAAAAATAAGATCATTGCAGATCATGATTCTGATGACTTTAAAAGATAAAGAAAAAAACGTCGTATTTAGAATGCATTGCGAGAAGTATGATAAGATAAACTGTGATAATAAGATAAGCTGCTTCTCACAAATCTGTCATCATTGCTGCCTAAGGCAAATTTGAATATCGTAAATGCAATGTAATCAATAGCGAAAGACTTTATTGGGAATTTTTTCAAAAATAAGATCATTGCAAATCATGATTCTGATGATTTTAGATGATAAAGTAAAAAATCACCATATATATAGAGACCATCTGAAGAAATATGACAAGTTGTGAAAAACTGATACCTCTGTCATCATTACTACATAATACAAAGTTGAATATTGCAATATATACAATAAAAACGGTAGTGCAAAACAAATTGAGAATTTTTTCCACAAAAAAATCATAGTAAATCATAGTATTTTGTTTATTTAAAATGATTATTTAAATCATTTGCACTATTTAAAAAAAAGTTGAAGAACAAAAAATAGTGAATTTATCCTTTGAATTCAATCCTGGGTTTTTATTAAGAATATTGTCTAAAGTTTCCATTATTTTGTTGATTCCTTATAAAAAGAAGGCCTTCTCCTTTAATTAAAACGATTATTCCTTGAAACATTCTTTTATAAAATTTTGAGCTCGCAAATGTATATTCATGTATTAAACATCCACTATTATCTAAGTATTAAGTTAAACTACGAAACTAAAAAAGAAATCGTATCTAAAAAGAACTAAAAAGAAATCTAGGCAATTGCCAATATTCCATGTCAGTGGAGTGTTATAAAATGAGGCTATTGCTGGACATAAACTAAAGGGATTTAGGCAAGGGCTTGTACTCGGAATTTTATATTCTGCTTGGGGAAAACATAAAAGCTTCCTACCTTGTAGATCTAGAATATATTTTCTTTAATGGTTTCTCATGTGTATAACAACTCCGAAATATGCAGATAAAATTCTGATTCATTGCTTATTTCCGAGAAAGTTTTATGTTTGCTCAACTAAAAAGAATATTTTCATAAAATTTTGTGCACAATGATACACAACGGATGCTTGAAAGATATTTTAATGCAACATTGTAACATAAGAATAATCTTATTTAGAAGTAGCTTTAAATCATGTTCATATTTCATCATTTTGGTAAACGAATAAAATTCGTTACTTCTTTGTTGTTTCAACTTATAAAAATCAATAACATAATTTAAAAATAAATATATTATCCCAGAGAACGCCTTGCGTGACACTGGCGTACAATAAATACGAAATATTAACTTTTGGTGTGCATTTAAAATTTTTACTGAATCTATTGGACAATCTTTAGCGATTCATTTCTGGCATGCCGTTGATAGTATCCAAAAATCGAATTGTGTTTTAGAAGCGTTTTTCACAAAATTGCATCCACCAAATCCCATGCCAAATTTAATATATTTAACTTATTGCGTATCTGCGTAATCGCTTTTATATATTTCTGAAAGTAAAGACCGACAGACTATAAAATTCTCATTGGATTTGGCTTAAAATTTGGTGGATGTCTACATTATAGATTTTAAATATGTGCACCGAATCTTACCTATCCCGCTCTCTTCATTTTGTATTTGACGAGTTAAGTATATTCGGCCCGCAGGACAAACAAACTTCCTCTAAACTGGTTTTTACACAAAATTTCATAGAAATATGCAAATTTTAAATAAAGACCGCATACAAAATTTCGACAGTCTAGCTCAAAGCGTTTTTAAGTTATCTTTGTCACAAACAGACAGACGGACTAAATTTCCCATACATGTGTTTTTCGAACTCAAGGAGGTCTGAAACTTAGATTCAAATTCTTCAATTGGAATCTTGTGACGATTGCCATACTTTCTCAATAGTACCTGTAAGAGAAAGTACAAAAAAAAAGAGATTAAAAACTTTAAAAAATAATATCATATATTAATAACTAAAATATAATACAAATGTCTTTATTTATTTGATTCTACATAATGACAACACTTTTATACGCATCAATAATGATTTTTCTTGGCCTTAACACCTAAACATCACTAAAATTGAAAATATTTTATCTTTGCTAACTTTATCCTCTGAACTTCTTAGACGTTATAGTAACTTTTGTTTTATACTCACTACGAAAAAAAAATCACCTTGTAGTGTGACTTAGGGCACTTTACAAGCCCGCTGATAGTTATCTGGCAGCGGTTTAAGCCGAATGAGCGTCTCTTGCTTTTTTTAGTAGCGCCAACTACGGCCAAAGTACAACTTAGCTACTACATGCGTCACATTCGCTCGCACAAACCTTTTTTACAGGGAGGCACATTCACACACCTTACAGACAGAAGAGGAACAACCATGCCCAAGCCGGGGCATGAACCTGGGATGCCCAGATCACGGGGAAGACGCTCTACCTCTATGCCAGGACGCCGGCACCTTAAATAAATTACCTTAACTCACCTTAAAATTCTTAAGAATTTTGTCACATAGTTGAAATAATTCCTATTATCTTGACATTCATCCTATTTTCATTGATTATTTTTAAAAATAAACCTTGCCTGCGTTTTGACCCTTCTCTACTGATTACTCATTAGGTTCTTAAAACTTTATTGACGATATATAATATAGTTCAATTACCATTAAAAGTTTCAGAATTTGGGGAAAAATGAGTAATAGCAATTCTTTTTTATTAAAACTCCATTGGTGAAACATAGTTCAGTCTAATTATCATTAAAAATATCAAATTAAATAGGAAGCTATTTAATTGAGTTGAAAAATCAAAATAGGAAGAATAATACAGTTGTAAAATGACATAGAAAAAGAAAGATCAAACATTAGAATTTCTGCATTAAGGTAAGAGTAAATTTTAAATTTAAGAAAAAAAAACATTTTTAATTCTTTTCTTCTTTAGTCTGGTCGAAATTTTTTTATTATTCTAAGAATACTTGAACTAATTTTATGTGAGAATCCGTAACATCAAAATCGACCTACATTGCAATTTATTTACTATTATCCGCCAGCCGTTTCACCAAGAATATTAGTTATGTTAATTTTCAGTTCAATTCATTCAAGTATTTGTTAAATATAATAAATAATGTCTTCAATAATTTCCATCGTTTACATTAAAATACTGATTTTTTTTTTAGATTCACACTTCTTCTGCCTGTTGTGTACATGAACCTTGGTAATGGAGAGGAAATCTCATGATATTATAGTACCATTAAACACTGAAGAGCCAGAATAATCTTAAAGACAAACAATATCTTTTTAAGTAATGCAAACTTGTATTCTGACTATTCAAGTAAACACCAGAGAATTAGCAGCCCTTAGCCTTATAAAATGTATGAAAAACACGCAATAAAATAATTTATATTATTGTGAATGTTTGAAATAATATCATTAGTAAAATGAAAGAAATATATTGTAGAAGAACAAATTATGCAACATAACTAATAAAAAAAAAGAAATTAAGTATTAAAGTATCAGCTAAAAAGTTATTTAAGAATGCATTAAAAATAAGTAGCAAAAGTTAAAAAGAAAAATTTTTAATTTTAAAATTATGTAAAAATCAATTGTTTGCAATTATATTTTTGGAAAAAAAATTAGGAAATGCAACAAATTTCTGATTAATTTTTAATTAATTAAATTCTGATTGAAAAAATTTTAATCGTTTTTAGATGCATATTCTTAACTTCAAAAGTATTACTTCTTGGCTAAATGTGGTGTTTCCAGTTCAAAATATCTGTTCTTGGGAGCATGTCCCTTTATACAAACGCACCTTCTTTATTGTTATAAGAATTTAAGAGGAACTGTCAATCCTTTGCCTCAAATCACATAAAAAATAATTTAATTAAAGTTTTTCGATTTAATTAATTTTTAATTTTATTTGTTTTATTTTATTTATTTAGAAAGAATTGTAATCCTCAAAAAACTTAACTTTGATATTTAGTCGAATCTCCAAGATTCAGAGAGCCCCGAGTCAAAAACATATTATCTGAAATAGGGCCTGTCTATAGACATAACACAAAAATGCTTTGAGCCAAATGGATGAAATGTGCCAGATGATTGCTGCTCCAAATTCATCTATAGAATTTTGAGCAAATACAGTTCAGAGAAGTCTGGTTGTCCGAATAAAAGCAAATATAATAGCGACAAAACGAAGAATGCTAGATAGATAAAATTTGGTACACAGTATTTGTATCTAAAGTGTAGATGTGCCTCCAATCTCGCAATAAATAATTCAAGGGTCCTTCGTTTGTCGGTCTCTTACTTTTACTAGTGTGTCAATATGATAAAATTTAAAAACTCAGTGACTTCAACTTATGAAATTTCATATGTTAAAAAAAATCAGTATGATTTTTGATAACAGTTGATTAAACAATTAAAGCTATTCATTTTAAGAAAAACTTGCATAAATAGAAAAATTAAATAAAAATACTATTCTATAGGATTTCAATATCATTTTTAGTGGAAAAATCCTATTAGAAAGCAGCTTGGAAACAATAATTAACTATCGCAAACTTGAACAAAATGCCCGAATTATATCAATCTCAAAAATAAACTTCAAATTAAACTTTCTGTTTGGATATGTTTATATTTTCTTTATTTTCTGAAATAAAGAAAGTACAGCATTTATATACGTTTCCCAAAGTCGCCACAATGTAAGGTTTTAATTATATAATATAACTTCTTACATTTTTATATCTTAATTCAAAATCAACACTCACGCCAGGATATGTTGGATGATAAAAATGATTTCTTAAGAAATAAAGTAAAGAAAAGACGATTACAGGTGCTTTGCCACTTGCCGTTACCTTCTTCTTTTATTATTAGACTCGCCTTTGTCCTTTCTGCCGTTTCCTGAAGAAACACATTTATATGTATATCTAGAAGTGATTATAATTTTTATCTCTATGCATAAATCCTACCTTTATGACCTATTAAACCTTGACAGTCCAGCTCTACTGTGAATTAACATATGTATTGCTTTCGGTCGCTGGAAGATTTCGAGTTGTGACTTCAATATCATCGGAACAGCTGAACTTTTTTATATAAGCTAATGTTCGTTTCTGTATTGTTTGCAGTTAATGCCTAACATGTTCATTGTTAATCGGAATGATGTATTAGGAAATTCGTGGCATCCAAGTTCATATAATTAGAGCTTCTCCCTGTTATGCAACAGAAAAGGAGAAATGTATTATAGAGTCATGCGTTATGAACATATATATATATATATAACAAGGGCTACATTTGCAGAAATTATATTTTTTATTTGAATACTGACAGATAAATTACATTTTTTATACTTTTACCTTTCTGTTCCTTCTTTATTTCTAAGAGAATTTATATGTTAATAATTTTTTCTTCATCTTTATTATTTTTTGCAGTTCCTCCATAATCATGCTTCAACATTTCTAAGAAGATTTATAGAACAATGAAAAATAGTATTCAAGTAATTTTTGAGCCTACAGGCAAATGACTACTTCTCAATCAATTTTTTCCCTCGAATTTTAATTAAATAGATTTTTTCATGCTTGGAAATTAAATTTACATACATTTTACATTATTAAATACACACACACATATATATATAAATAACATGGTATATATATAGTATGTGTATGTGTGTGTGTGTGTGTGTGTGTGTGTGTGATGATATCTCTTTATAAAGTTTAAATTCTAAATAACTTCCTAATTTAATAATTAATATTAACTTTATTCTAAAATGCTTTCTGATTCCTGATCTAATTACATCATTTTTTATAATTAATGCTACACGCGCTCAATAAATCAACAGGTTCTCAGTCTTTGAGCAAAGGGATAAAATTCCATACATAAATTTTCCTATTTTAATTCGACACGTATCAAAAAATTTCTACCAAAATGTCATCGAGGAATAATTTTGGTCTTCTTTGCTCTTCTGCATTTGTATACCTATGTAGACTGACGTATTTCTCACCACTTTTTCTTTGTACATGATATACCTGCCGCGGAAGGAATAAATCGAAGTTAGAAATTCATAAGTGTTTTCAACACTTTTGAATTTTTTTCTTCGGCCACACAACTATATATATATATATATATGAAAAAAAGTCTATATTTCGAAAATTTAATAAATAATTTGTTTAAAACTTTATGAATAATTTGAAATATGTCTATTACCGAAGTCTTTAAGAAATAAGCTATATATTTATAAGTCTATGATATATAATTTAAGTTCTTTATACATTTTTTAATTCTTTGTTTACAAATCACGTTTCCAATTCTTAGCATTTTAAATCAATAAAACATTATCTTAAAATAAATATATTCTTTTTAAGGGACAGACGATTTATTCTGCAGATTAGGAACTACAAAACATATAGAAAAATTATTATATCATTTATGTACAAGGTATTTTTAGTATATGCATTATTATACTAAAAATACGAATTAAATATATGGGTTTTTCACAAGATGGTTTTATTCTTTCTTAGAATCAGTGATTAGGCAATTAAAAATATAAGATAGTATTGAAACTAAGATTATACAAATATAAAATTGATTCTAACTTCGCATTGATTGAATACATTAACAAAGTTCAAAAGGTTTTATGAAGAAAACTTCCCAGAAATTAATTTCTTCAAAATTCATATTTCCAACGCAGTCGTATTTCTAAAGAATCTGACATTTATTTCATTTATCAAAATCTAAGACCTCGCTCTACACACATACCTTCTTGGTGAATATTGACATTTTTAATAGAGATTATATCAACTTCTCTGTGGTCCTTTATTCTTCTATGTGAATTTAGGAGGCGTTTTTATTTCTCTAAAACTAAATACTTACCAGAAATTGATCTCCTTTTATGCCAAGAAACCAAAAAGCAAACCCTCCCGGCTCATAAACTTTTCCCGACGGTCTAAACAAATCGCATAACATAAAAGCACCGGAAGAAATTTAGGAACAGGAAACACTTCATCTCGCTTCGGGGCGTTCTGGGGGGAAAGATTAAGAAAAAGTGCTGATGGGCCATAAATCGCAGCTAATAGAATGATAATGTCCAGAACCATAATAGTTTGAGAAAAAATAATCCATACTTCTATTGTCAACGGTTTTTATAAACCAACCATACGGCTGAATTTGGTAAAAACTTTATTCCTAATAAACATTTATTTGCGTTTTTATTATGTTCTATGTATATCTAAATTAATTTAAAGTTAATCTAAATTCATCATTGTAAATATAATATGATAAAAACACTTCTTTTTATTTTGGAAAATTTATGAAAAATAACTACAGTACACACCAGAGTATTCGGTTAGTAACTATCCGGCCTTCCCCCGGGAGGCACCTCGAAATGAAGTTGAGATGCTTCCGGTATGGTGGTTGGATCCGGTTGGAGGGTACACAAAAAGATGGATGATCTGGCTCCTCCCATCAATGACGGGATATACCTCCTTCGGGATGGGTTGTACCGTGGCCGATGACGACCCTTAGGACTCAACCACGGTTCCCGCCAGTGTTGCTGTTGCGGTCCGGTCATTCAGTGTTTTTTCCGTGTGCTTTCGGGCGGGTCTAAGAGTCAGTGATATGACTTACTATCCGGCCTAGTTTAATTTTATAGTAATTAAACGAATTCGAGGAATTTAATTGGCAACATCACCAAGGCATTGGAAGTGGGTGTCTACTACAATTCTTCTTCGTGTCGTGGGCAAAATGCAAGTTGTGACAGGAAAAGAGCAGCGTTAGTGTTACCTTTTCGCATTTGTGTAATCATTTATCAGTGAAAAAAATGAAACAATTTGAGTCAATTTTCTTAAGAATTAGGCCTACGATTTAAATAAATGTTTTGTTGTTTCCTGCATTTAAGTTATACAATACAGAATATATGTTCAAATATGAACAGTTTATAACCTTTAACTTACTTTTTAACTTATAAATTCTTGAAACGAGTAGTGCAGTATATAAACATATATAAGTACCACAGAGCCTTTTATTTTTACACGACACGTTATCGGCAACTGCTTATATGATTCACCAAGCCGTATTCATTTTCTATAGGGTTTTAGATAAATGGAGAACTTAGTACTCAATAAGAAATGAGAAAATATATATAATAACAGTGAATTTTGGTATAAAAACTTTGTCTTCTGATATTGGCAAAGAAAACGTGTTCATAGAACTCCGGCCTATCCGGCTTTTTTTGTTATCCGGCCTGCCCTACCGCCACATTAGGCCGGACAGTCGGAACTTCACTGCATAAGATAAAATCCTAAAATTTAATTTTCAGATCTTAAAATGCTATAAATTTGAATAGATATGTGTTGTTTTCATTGACTTATCGTCAAATTGTGTTTTAAAATGATGTGGAAACTGATTACTCAGATTTATATATAGGTAAAAATCCATCTATGATGAAAATTAAAATTTTTAATCTAGAAGTGCGCAAAAGATACAATTTAGTAACATTTTTTGTATGTTCAGTAGTTTGTATATATAATATGTACGCAGAAGAAAGACTAAATACAATGCAGTTTAATAGAAAAAATAAGACGTTTTAATATAATAAATATTCTACCATTTAATACTAAGAAAAATTATATATAAAATATTAATCATTTCATATATTTATTTCAATTCAACCCCTTCATTCAATTTGGGAAAAATCTCCTAAAATGAAAATATTACACCATTTATGTTCCCTAATAATACAATAGGTAATTTGGTAAAAACAGAAAAAACTTGAGCACTTACCACATATACTCAGAATCTGACATTTTTTAAACAACAGCAATAAGTATTTCTTCGGTATTACTGTAAAACTGTATTCAAAACTTTCATTTGAAATCCGTTTTCGTCCTCTTCCTAGCGGCACAACCGATCCCACCTTTAAATTTAGTAATCATCCTTTTCAATCACTTCTTCGACATAGGCTCTTTTCACAAGACTTTTAAGTACCGATGTCTTCGCATTGCATCCAAATCATTAGCTGATAAAACAACTTGGACGGTACAGCACAATCTTTCTTCTCTAAAGCAAGATGAAGAATAATTTTATGGTTCTCATTATTGACATTTTAAAATGTTGGCAATTCATATGGAAACCTTTCTACAATGCAAGAAAAATGCCAAACATTATCAATTTTTTTTTGTATTTTTCTTTATTCTATAGCCCATAGAATGCATAAATCATGTTTTTAGGAAATATGTCAAACAGAATTGACTCTACATTTATATGAGTAAAGCCGCATTCATTATAACCACGTTGTTCATACTGCATAATTCTAATATTTCATTTAATATAAGGTTTATATTGTTTCAATTTTAACTGAAACTTTGAATGAGATTTCCATGAAAGAAAGCAAATACATATAAACTCTTTATAAACAGGGTGATCAAAAAATAGCAGGAGGTGTTCGGAGCCCTGAAGTGTGTTATGCACTTAACGAAATATAACAAAATTTGGCCACCGTACACATTAAAGTATGCGGTTTCGATTTAATAAGAAAAAAATTAGTACCAAAAAACCGATCATAGGGGAAATCCTGGAGCTGCGATCTAAAACTTTATTATGCAATTTGCTTTACGGGTACTTTGTAACAAGATATCAAAGATAAAAGGAAGGGTTGCGAGAATTTAAGTCATTCTGCAAGAATTCGGCCGCCGATTGTGTTGTCACTACGTGAAAGCGCCTTATGAATCAAGCTGTTTTATCATCGGTATGAAAAGGTCAGCGCTGTTCTTCGTGAATATCGGCGGTTAAAACAGTTACGTAAAGGATCGATGACCATAACTTACGAAGAATGGTTGAAAGATTTGAAACAACAGAAATTCTTGGTGTGCAACCAGGCCGAGGATTTAAAATTATCAAGTAGGAACAAGTTGAAGAAGTTGTAACTGCCGTTATGGATCAGGCAATGGCTAATAAGCAGGTTATCAGCAGTGTACGTTCAATAGCAAACAGATACACCGTTCTCGATGATGCAGAATATATTGCGTAAGATCCTGAAATTTTATCCGTATAAGATAACACCCATTAACTGACGACACTTATCTGAATCTTAGCAATTTCTTGTTGTGAGACGGTTCTGGTTCACCTGAAAGGCATTGTGTATCAGGGACATGTTCCTGACATTCCTACTTTAAAAGATCAAATAACGTTGCCTGTCAGACGAATAAATACCGATATGCTGCGAGCCACCGTCGAAAACCTCGTGTACCACATGCAATTATTGAAACATCAAGTTGGCGATCACCTTGAGCCAAATTTGTAAGTTGCTATAATAAACGTTTTTCATTGGTATTTGGTGTGTTACTATTTAATGTTTCCATTGGCAGTTATGTATTCTTTTTTCGCAGTTATATATTCGGGATTTCCCCTATCGCCATTTTTTTGGTACACATTTTTTTCTGCATAAATCAAAGCCGCATACTTTAATGTGTATGACGGCTAAATTTTGTTATATTCCGTCCAGTACATAACACGCTACAGGGCTCCTAACACCTCCGGTTATTTTTTAATCACCCTGTATTTTCTCTCTCTCTCATAATGAATCAAAATGATCCAACATCATACGATTCCTTATTCTCAAAAGATAGAATTGTCCAAAGTTCCGGTGTTTCTAGTTAACACACAATTATGTCCACTAGATTATTGGCATTTTTAAACTTTGCCAATTCACATGATTTCTGTAATGGAAGAAAAGCGCCAAATAGCGACCAAAAAGTTTCTAGTTTCTTTACTCCATAATCTATAATCATTTTTTTTTTATGAAATATGTCAAACAGAAGGAACTCTGCATAGATATGAATAGAGTCGCATTAATTGTGACCACCTTGTATATACTGCGTACTTCTTATAATTTATTTATCATAAATTTTATATTATTTAAATTTTAACTAATGCATTGAATGAGGTTTCTATGGAAAATGAAAATGAATATAAACACTTTACAAACAGGGTGTCCCAAAGTGACTCAATGTGATGAAAATGAAATAAAATGACTGCTTCTATACTGGTGTGCAAAACTTAAGCAACAGGTATATTTTTTGCCATAACTTCACGAGATATCATCTGAGAGACATGAAATTCAGAAATAAGATACAGCATTTTGTTCTGAAAGAATGACAAAAGCATAGTTGCGCAGAAATGAATACAATGCATACAGTATGGAATCAAACAAAAAAGGCTTTATTGAAATAATATCGTTACACATGATTGTCTGTCCAAGAGGAAGAACAGCAAGCAGATGTTCCTTAGTACGGGATATGCCCTCTCCTTACTGCAATGGTTGCTTCGCACCGTCTCCCCATACTCAGCACCAGATTGTCCAACAGTTCTTGAAGTAAGAGTGCCCATTCCTCAATCAGCATCTGTTTAAGTTGTCGGGTGTTCCCAGGAGGATGTAATCGTGCCGCAAGGCGTCTCCCCAAAGCATCCCACATATGTTCTAACGGATTTAAATCAGGGGAGCACGCCGGCCAATCCATTCGAGTGATATCTTCACTTTCCAGGAGCTCCTCAACAGCATGAGTCCTGTGTGGCCGTGCATTCTCATCCATAAAAACGAATTCTGATCCAATGGCACCTCGGAACAGACGCACATGGGGAAGGATTCTCTCCTGACAATAGCGATCTCCAGTTGCAGAACCTCTGTAGAAAACGTGGAGCTCAGTCCGCCCGTTCTTCATAATGCTATTGTTGGACATTACAATGTCCAAGATGAATATCTACAAACATATGTCAAATAACGTCCAACCTTTGCCGGGTTTTTTTCGGGCACCAATTGCTGATCAGAAAGACATATTTTCCTTAGCCAGATTTCAAACAAAATTTGTAAAAAAAGGAGAAATTTTCAGTGCTAAATCATGTATCCGTATTCACTATTTACGCTTACTGCATTTTTCATGCTTGTTTTCGAAACAAACAAAGAGATGATATCAATCTAGAAATGCATTTTTCAACACGGGTAAATGATAAAAATCTCGAAGTTGAATTTTATGAGGATTTTCTATTGTTTATATTTATGTGCGAGAAACTACAAATATATTCGATTGAATCACGTAGATCTGGTACATTGAAATGGGTGAAAATATCCACTACAAATAGACAGAGCTTTCTTTTTGTATATAAGGAATTCAAGGAAGCAAAAGTTTCCTTTAGTTACTTTGAATAACTATGAAGGAAAATTTTATTAAAATTACCAATACACTAGTTTCAAGACAATAATCATAAACAAAATAGTAATACGAAGTAAATTAAATAAAGAAACAGAAAAACTTTAAAATAAGTGGAATAATGAATCGCAATTTAGCAGATTTATGTATCTCAGGAGTAATAATTTCGCAAAAAATTTGACTCTGACTGTGACGATAATATTTTTTTTCCTTCTGGAAGGCTAATTATGTTTAGAACAATAATAATAAAACTTTCTTTCCATTAACGAATATAAATATCCGTTGGGAAAATAATAGCTGTGTTTCAAAGTTATAAAATGATTTGTTACACATCGATTTTAAAAGGCAATTATAGCTCTTAAAATACCATTAAATCATGATTTACGAGATAAACTATCTGATTTCTAAAAAGACTGGTAATGTGGTAATACAAGCAATGAATCTAACAGCTATTTTTTTTATCATCATTTGCGTATAAATTATTTTGCAAAGGAATTTATTTTTATTTCCTTTCAATGTGTAATAATGGGAGTACATAACATAATACTTACACATTAGCAAGTTATTCTATCTCCAAGTAAATTCATATTAACATTCTCGCTTCGTAATTCTTTTATCAAAATAGGTTCAAAAAATGTGAAATATTTTCTGCCAGACATCTATGATGTTTGAAAAGAGCGGGCAAAATGCTATAAAACGTGCTTGTATATTTAGCAGAAACATGGACAACTAACGCTATTAGTTAACCAAGATCTGAATGAAGCTAGAAAAACTAAAATGAAACCATGAACGGGAAAAGGGTTGTACAGCTAAATAGATGGGAAAATGCATCCCCGCTGAAATTGCGATTTGCGCAAATTTTGTTATTCTACATTGCCCGTGGATACGCAGCGGGAGGGTTAAGACCACAAGAGGGGAAAATTCATCTTGTTGTCTAGTAATAGTTTAGTAATATTTGATTCAGAAAAATTTAAGTGCTTTAGTTTCATATTATCTACTAATATCTAAAAACCAAGCTACGCAAGGATTTTTTTTTTTGAGAAAATATTCAGATATGAATCACAAACTGATAACATACGAATAGTTTTCAAACTTACCTACATATGAATTGATCATTTAAATAAAAAAAAATCGTGAATGCACGTAGTTTAACATGCTATTCGCGCTATATGATATTGTAAGCCTCAGAGCAAACAGAAAAAGGCTAAAATAGTTAGTTATAAAAAATGTATGTTTGTGTAGAAATCACGCTTTTTGTCAGGAAATACACCTATACAGATAAACTTAAAAAGAAAAAATAATATATATAAATACAAAAGTAAAAAATAAAGCAAGAAACGGGGCTCGAGCCGATGACTCGCAACCTTCCGCTGCATTCATGACGTTCTGACCACTATACAGCGTTGATCACAGTTAGGAGCGGAAGTTGTAATTATATACTTATTTAATAGTTAGAAAACATTCTAATAGTTAGTTATAAAAAAATTGGTGTGTGTGTAAAATCTCGTTTTTCAGGGAAGACATCTGTATAAATAAAAAGCAAAACCTTTACAAAATATAAAATTTGATCCAAATTGTTAGAGCAGTTTCCGAGATACATGAAATAAATTTACATATAAACAAGAATTACTAGTTTAAAGTTAGAAGATAAAATAACAGTTATATAGATAAAGGACTGATATATTTTCTTAAAAATGAATGATTACATATTTTTTTGCCAAATAAATTTCACTCGTATATGAAAAATTAAAAATATCATTTAAAATGTTATTTTCTGTTTCATAATTAATCACAATTTTTTCCACATATCAATTTGGATTGATTGGACTGGGTTTATTCATAAATATTTTTACCAACAATCCTTCTCCTGTAGAGAGTTTGAATTTCCAGAGAATAATTTCTCTAAACATTTCTTCAAGATCCTTATCATTTCTTGCGATTTTTTAGCCCAAATACTTTATTAAACAACAAGCAGTCTTTGTACTGTAAGCCACTGTATATCATGTTCACCTCCAAAATATGAGTATGTAGGAACTTAAGAGGAAATTCCAAAACGGTTCCCCTGCATGTTACGGGCAAGACTAGAGATAATTTAGTTTACCATTCTTGTCACGTAGTCTGAAGATCACTACCTCGGATAATAACAGTCATCTTTTCTTTTCATTGGAATCACTCTGTTCAGCAAAAATCTAGACTCACATCCAGTCTAGAATTAAGGAGAGCTTTATTAATATTGTAATTAGAATGTTGAAAAAAATATAAAAATTTGTAGCATTTTTTAAAATCTTTAATTTAGTTAACTTTAAGAAAGATCCACAAAGAAAGTCATAACCAAAAATGGAATCAAATGATGCTGTGAAGAAAATATTTTTTTTTAGTTTTAGTTTATGTAAACAAAATTTTCGAAGAAAATAATTGAAGATTTTTATTCTGTTTGGTATAGTTTACTTCTCTTTGCACTACTTTGCCAATATATATTGTTACAAATCTGTAATATTACTTCCTTGTACAAAAAAGTCAGTGAATATTGAAGATAATAAATGGAGAATGCTGAATTAATGACCTCCAGCCTTGGCGACGAATTTGGCGAAAAAATGGAACATCCAGAATATTCAAGAATCTTGACAATATCTCCATTAGTACTTGAAGCTTCTTTTCTCAGTAGGAAAATTATGAAAATTTAGAAACATAACTGAAGATTCAGACAGTCGTAGAGAGTCGAGTCAACATAGAGTAATTGATTTCATTTTAAATGCTTTGTGCCATTACGATTGTTAAATAGCGACCTGCTGTTTGTTGTAAATTTTACTCTTATTTACTCTTATGTTAATTTTACTCTTATGTTTAGTTTTGTTTTTATGTGGTGTACTTACATAAATTAAAGTGTAAGTATTTATTATTGAGCTTGTTAGAATTTTTCCTTGCACAGCCACAAACTGGTTTTGGATTTTCTTCTTTACCAATATGCTTCAAAATATGTAGTGACAAAATTATTCAAAAGCAGGAGTTAATTTTTTTAATATTGAAATGGAATAGGTAATTAAAAAATATATGAAATAATAGCAATCAATCAATCAATATATATATATTTCCTTTTATCGAGCATAGAACAATTCTAAGTTTATATCAAGCCCAGAAAGCTAAAATAATAAAAAAAAAATATTTGAATTTTAAATTAAAAATGATCATATGTGCTTTCTGTTGGAACATTTTGATTTTTTTTTCTTAATTTTTATATCCGATTGTTTCATTAAACAAGCCAAATGCTTAAAAATCATTAAATGATATTATGAATATAGATTTGCTTTTTATCAGTTTATGGAAACAAAAATTTTAAAGAAAGAAATAGTAGCTTTTTATATTATTTGATACGGGTTCCTTCTCTCTATAGTGATTTGTTAGCTTTCAGTATTCAATATATATCACGATACAATCTTTCAAATCTTGCATTATCTGAGATATATTACGATATAATCTTTCAAAATTAGAAATTAAAAGTTTTAACATAGAGATGGAGAAGAAAAAAAGTGTAAAAAGCTATAAATATTCTGCGAGCAGTTGTACCTTGTTTTTAATACTAAACATACGGTTAGGATAGTTTCGGAACTAATGGAAAAAAATCCATTCCATTGTTATAGGATAAAAAAATAAAGGATATTTATGTTAGGTATAAATGATATTAAAAGTTAAGTTATTATTTGATCAAATGCGATTTTGTCTAAGGCAGTAAACGTTCTGCTAGGTAGTGCTAAAAAGGTGACATAAGTTTTAAACTAAATCATTGATGAAACATTGTGCTGAACACACATTCAAGACACAGTGACATAACGTTAACGTTTTAATTACTAAACATGATGAAAATTATATATGAAGAAAAATTGTCTGTGAAACTTCTGTCATATCCATAAGCAAAACTTTATTTAACTTATAATGAAGAGTTTTACGGTTGTACTATGTATTATACAGTACGTTACACTATGAAAAAAAATGGAACAAGTGACTACTTCCTTAAATATTCCCATTAGGCATATACTTCCAATTGCAAAGTTTTACCAAGTAGGGTTAGCTACACATCGGTTATTTTGAAATGCGATTCGTTATATTTAATCGTGGCTAGATAACAAATATGACAACAGTTCATAAAATTTCACATCCCACTGGCGGTAGGAAGTTTGACTCTTGATGATATATTTGACGTGCATAATGTATGGATGGTCTTTTATAGAACTTCATTCAAATTTGGAATCATCCATTCTCATTCAATGATAATTCTGTATCTCTCTCACTCTCTTTGTATCACTCGCTCTTTTTTTTGTGCTAATTTTGAAAATTTTTAGACAAAATATTTCCAAAGTCAAAAATCTTCAGACCGTTCCCTTTTAATAACTTATGCATTATAACAATAAATTATATTAATATAAATTTATTATGTTTTTTTCGGAATGGAAGGCATTTACAAGTATTTCTACGGATGCATTTGTTTCTTTTAACAAATGTTTTACATTGAGAGAGAAAAAAATGCTCACTAAGCGAGATTCTGCTATCTCTTTTCTATATCTAATGCCTCCATTCTTCTCTAAAAACATTATTGAAGCAATGCCCACAGTTGAATAATTACACTTCGTTCATTTCAACACTGAAAGATCACATATTCGATACTCGATATCTGCAAAGATAACACACACCTGGTGCATATCCTTTGTGCTAGGTTAATAATTTCTCTGCATTCTGTGATGCGTTCTAACATTTTCGCAATTGCATTGAATATTGAAGTATTATCTTCATCTTCCGATTACGATTCAAAAAAAATAAATTCTGATCTGGCTGAATCTTAGAAAAAGGTGATATTTATCTAATTAGTTGATTAATTATCTAATACGAATCAAAATTATCTAATTTGAAAGATCATATATTTCATTGGGAAATTCAATAAAATTTCGTTTTTATAATGCTAAAGATATATTTGAATTCTTTAAACCAACGAGTTTTTGCTTTATCCTTCATAGCTTTGCAATTACATTTTCTCCAGTTTCAAATTTTTGAAACTTAAATAAATATATTTCATTTTAGTAAAACGAATTTGAGTGCGAATCTTTCATTTGTGGAGATTTTTCAAAGATTAAGGATTTGTCAAAAGTTGAAAGTATGAAATTAGAACGTCGGCATAATATTTAATGATTTTTTTTACATATATCTCAATCAAAAGTGGCTTGGTTGAGTGTTCAAAGAATCGATTTCGATTTAAAACTCGTTATAAGTTTCTGACAACCCAATTTACTAGAAGATATATCACGAGGGAAATTTAATCGATTCAATAAATTTTTTCAACCATTCGAAAGTTTTAAACAATTTTGAGATCTTTTAAGATGGCATCACGGAGGTATTAATCTTTTAATATTTAGATTAAAAGATTTATTCGCCATCTAATAAGACTTTCCGAATATTTTTAAACATGGAAGACCTATAATAGATTAAAATTTTGTTTTAATTTCTCCTTTTTAAAATCTGTATGTTTTCGCAATAACCAATAACAAATTTCGCATATATCAATGGTAATTTATTTTCTTCATCTGTCTGAAGAAAATATAGTATTCTTAACCTTTTTGAATGTATTTAAAACAATTTTACATTGATGACAGTAAGGGAATTTGGCAAATTTTTATCGAAATTTCGGACTGCATAGCATTTTTCATACAGAATTAAATGCATTGTGTTTTTACTGATCGAATTTATAAAGAATTCCTATCAGAGAATTCTGTCAGTGAATTGGTTTAGCGTTTTGAACAGATTCAAAAGAAGCTAAATTTAGAATTATTTTTCATTTCGGCAATCAGATTGACAACTTTTGATAGATAGATCATTGATTTGTTTAAATTAGCATTTCTATTTTCCTGCTGAAGCAAGTATGGTTTATTTTTATAGTAAATTGTTTGCTTAGAAACTTTGCTTTTAGTAGAAATAATCTAATATTGCAAAAACGCTTATATGCCGGATTACCTAAAACAATTGCTGCACATTTATCTTGTTATCCAAAATTTTAATACTGAATGTTTAAAATCATATTTTTAAAAGAATTATATCAATAGTAGTATTAGTTATCTCAAATTATGGTTTTTAAAATCAGAAAATTAGGCTATGCCGAATTCTGATTAGAGATTTAAAAACTAAAACGACGACAAAAAATTATTTCTGTTAATGAAATTAGAATTTTTTTCACACATTTACATAAGAAATAAATTGCTTGAAAATTAACAATTTAAAAAATAAAAGATAAAGATTTTATTTCAAGGAGGTAAAAATTTGATTCAAGGACTTTGCTTAGTAACAGGTGAGAAATCTATTTCTATTGTGTTTATGTGATTTTATATCTAGTATAATTAAAGCTGGAATAATTAATTCTTATTCTTATTATAGAATTATTCTAATACATCGGATTATTGAAAAAAATTGGCGAAAATTGAAAAACACGCTATATAAATTGGTGATGATTGGCTACAGTTGGAAAAGGAAAAGATGGAATTTGGCTGACTCTTTCAGCTACGAAAGTTTGCTTCTTCTAGATTTGAAATTGTATGCCAACCAATGTAGAAATAAAGTTATTTATGTGGTTTTGTTTTCATTTCTTGTTATTTAAAAAGTTCTTTGCATGTCGTACTGTATCAAACTCGGAATTTTTTTAAAGGTTTTTTTACTGCTTTTGTAATCGGAGTACAGAGGAAATAATTGTAAGTGTCAAAAAATTTGAACTCGAGATTTTGATGACTCTCCATATTTCAGTCCTCCTTGAATTCGAAAAACGCACTTTTGGCATTATATCTCCCTGTCTATAAGTGATCAGAATAATTCAAACATGCTTTGAGCTAGATGGTTGAAACTTGGTTTATATAATTACGACTAGAATTTTCGATTTATATCTAATTTTGAACGAAATCTGTTCGCGTGAAATGCGTCTGTCTGCCTGCTCGAATATAAATGAACTCAATAATTTCAAAATGTCTACAGCTAAGTATCTAAAATTTGGCACGCACATTTAGCCTCCAAAATATAGGTACTTGCCCAATTTTGAATCTGATATGTCCAGTGGCTGACCGACTGATGATCCTTACTTCCGCACACATATAGACACAATAACACACAAAAGCAATGACTTAAATAAATGATATTATATATGATGTCTTGTGACTTCTACTACAATTTTGAGTTAAAATTTAGTGTCAATCAGCCGTTAAAAATACGTCCAAAATACACATCATCCCTATCGATCGATTCAGCAAAAAGGCTAGGTTTAAGCAAAAGATCTATATTTCTTAACTATAGTTCACCAATGCCATGCAAAGTATTTGCGACCTTTTTCAAGTCCCTAATTTTATAAGAAAGTTACCAAAGTCACTAAGGTCCCTAAACTTTTTTTAAACTTTTGATCAAGTAAAAGGAAGAAAAAATAAACTATTTCCTCCATAGCATCATTTGATTTTGTTTTCATGTGACTTCCTTAAAGGATCATTCCTTAATAAAAATTTAGAAAAAGATCTGAACATAGCTTTTCAATTAAAAAGAACATATTCAAAATATTCATTTTTTTTCTTCGAACATCTTAATTGCAGAATTAACGAAGTTCTCCAACATTCCACTTTCTAGACCAAATATAAATTGAAGCTATTAATGCATACAGTGTTCGTAGAAGTAAGAAAAGATTATAGTTATTATCCGAGATAGTAATATTAGGAATAACGTGACGAGAAAGGTAAGCTAAACGATAAATTGTTTTGTCTATGTATTCCGCTATTAAATAATCATGAGGTTTTCTCTTTAATTTTCACAACATCATATTTTACCAGTAAACATAACATCTTGTGACATCTAGAGGTTTTTGTTAGAGTGATAAAATATCTGATCAAACAAAGCCATTAAATGATAAATATTTGAAATTTCTCTGAACATTCCCCTAGAAGAAGTATTGTTAGCCAGCTTATCAAGGTTTTGACTATGCTGCTAATTCAAAATATTATTCAAATTTGTGTTTTGATAAATCAATAACACATAGAGAAAGGAGAGTATATTTGAAGAATTTGAAGAAGTGATATAATGTCTTTAGAAATGCAAACGATATCGAACTTAAGCCAATTAGGCAAAATAATGACACTTATAGGCATTGAATCATGATCTTTTCTTCATCATTATTAAATCCCCATGGGCACGAAATGCACCCATTTTGTTATCTTAATTATATGCTCATTCTTCTGATATATTTCTTTCTTTGGGTTGTGGTAATTTTAATTCTATGTGTTTGGCATTTTTTTTGTATATGTTTGTATATGGCATTTTTTATATATGGCATTATAATTCTTTACGTTGGAAACGATCTGGAAATAATTCAGTTATGAAACTAAAAGATCTCCCAAATTATGTTCTGAAATTTTTGTTCAAAAAGTTTTCAATTTACAAAATGTAAAAGCAGTTTTTGGCTATGAGAATTTTTGACAATTAACATAAATTTGTCTATTTATGCTATTGCAAAAGTGCAATCATTTTTTTTATTTCATTTAACTTTCGTGCATCATGAGTTTCTTTTATTCTTATAAGGTTCCGGTTTTATTCAGAAAATTCTCTTATTTTCAATTTTCAGCAAAATTCATGGAATTCTCCTATTTTAAATTTCATTTAACTTTCTTCCATTATGAGTTTCTTTCACATTTATTATGTTCCTGTTTTGTACATGGAACTCACATATTTTCAATTTTCAACAATGTTATATTGCCATGTGCCTGTTCAACAATGTTAAATTGGCATGCGTCAGATTGCCATAGCTAATTCATATTTGTGATGATTTTATTGAATATATATTAAGTTGCCCTATTTCAAAAATGATATTTTTAATCTGGCAGATGCATATTTTTTACCTTGTTCAAGAGTTTTCATTCATTTGCCAAAATTGGCGTAATTTTGAATTTCTTAAATGTTTGAATTTCAAGCATATATACACTTAGTAGAGAAAAACATATTCAGGAGTTTAAATTTTAATAAAAATTCCTAATTTCTAGTATATCCTAATTAACTAAAAATTACGCATATATATACAAATTCCTTTAAATTTTGAAATTTTATTAATTTATAGTGTTCCTAGTTGCGATTCAATTTAGAGTCCATACCCTGATTGATCTCAAAAATTTCATAAATTTCTGTACTTGAATCTGTTTTCGAATTTCGCTTTCCTTTATGAATTCCAGAATTTTTTTAAATGAAAATTAATTTTTCTTTACTCTAAATAAGTGAGATGTTGCCATTATAATAGATGATATTTTTTGAAAGGAAGACAAGGAAATATAAATAAATAATTTTTATACGAATATGATATTCTTGCAATTATGTACAAAACCCCTAAATATAAAATTATAAATAAGGACTTAAGTTAACAAAAGAAATATAGCATTTAATAATGTTATTATAGTGTTAACTATTTTTATAATGTTTAAAGATTTCGTAAGAAATATTTACTAAATATTATTTATTATTGGAATTCTTCTAATGGAATTCAATTTTTTGAGATTAATTCCAATGTCTGATAAAGGGAGCACTGGAAATGGAAAGAATTAAAGGTGTAATTCTTGATATTTTAATATTATATCTTTAGGATTTATTCAGTAAAATAATAAAGCTTAATTGCCAATCAATTCCAAATATAAATAAAATAACAAACAAATTTTTGCATAACATGCTATAGATATATATATATATTTATTTATACACACACACAAACATATATGAAGCGAATGCAGAGTAAGCTGGAAATCAAGGAATATCTTGAAAATAAATTGTAAATTTATATTTAAAGTGTAAACAGATTATGATACTGGCAGACAACGCATTAATTGGCTCATAAAGGGATGAAATAAAGTGAATTAAATAGATATTCAGTGAATTAAATAGATATAATTTCACTTAATTGTCTGATATTGTCTGCAGAAAATATTATAATTTATTTCGCAATCCGAACTGATTCCAATAGCTGATGAATATACATAATACATATATAAGTGAATGTGTGCCTGTATGTATATACAAATTATTTATAAATATTCTTTAGTTAAAAGTTAATTCTTATCGTTCATAAAATAATTTTATTCTTATGATAAATGACCTATGATTTGAGTTTAGATTTTTAGATAGTTAAATAATTATAAAATAATTTTAAGATGAAAAAC
>JAPMOR010108516.1:0-25611 GCA_026543865.1 Argiope aurantia | reverse complement strand
TATCTGTTGGAAAGACCCTGATCGTGGCCCAGTTCTCAGCCGGCAGTACCGTCTGGCATCTCGGGAAGCTGAGATAACTGATCCTGTCCCCGATCCTAAAGACATCGTCATTTCCTTCCCATAACAAACGTTCGCAGATTGGCAATACAAATACCAAACATTTTCAAAGGAAATTGATTTGTCAAGCAGTGTGTGTACATAGCAAGAAAATCTCGATAAAGGGACAAAATTTTCTGTGTCTTACCAGTTCCATCGGACGCGTCTTCGGATGTTATTGGGTTGGTTCTTGCCCAGTAGCTTCTCCATTCATCGATCACTGCAATTGTGGCGAGTAAGATTTTCAACGCCTTGTTCTTGCCAGTATAGCAGTGGCCCCTCCCTCTTTAAATTGTAATGCCATGAATTTCTGTTAAAAAATCTTACCTGCTATAAAGCATTATGTTGCATCTATTGACCAATTGGGATATTTTTTTATAGAAATATTCGTTAAAAATACAACACAAAAAAGAAAATGCGCATAAATTTAAAAAAAATGTATCATGTATATAAAGAATATTTCCAAAGTCGCACTCCTGAGTTTTGGTTAGTGACGATATACTGATTGCAATAAGGTATTCAGCTCGTAAATTTTCCAATTGATATTTTGGAATATTAAATGTCAGGTTAAGTTTTTATTTTTCAAATTTGATTTTTAAGATACGTGATTGCACAAAACAAAAAATATTAAGAGTTCGTTATATTAATTGCTTTTCATTTAATATAAAAAGTCTGGATAATGCATTTAAATTTATTTGAATTCAGTGATAGTCACAGTGCTTAACCGCTGGATTTTAAGGAAATTTGACAAATATGGTCTATGTAAAAGATGCTAGCATTTTTGAAGACGGACTTTTGTAAATAGTTTATATTTAAATTGTTTTTAATGTGTAAAAATTAAAGATTTAAAAGGGAAATTGATGAGAAGAATGCAGAAAGTAACAGAATACATTCAAAATTATTTTGAGACACGTAGAAAGATAAAATTTAAATTTCGATTTTATCAGATTCAAATTTTTAAAAATTATGATTCATTCTATTTTAATGGTCTCTTGATATTCTGAAATATCTTTAAAATTCGCCAACTGGCGACAATAAAACGGCTCCTTTATAATGAAACATCAAAATTAACGGCTAATAATTCGAATAAAATTATAATATTGCAAAATTTTATTCTTGCCAATTGAATTCTCCTGCTGCATATATATGCTGCTGTTTAGTAATGATAGAACAGGTGTTTTTTTTGGCAATCAATTGGCTATTCGAGCTGCTTGATGTTTTTAAAACAGTCCTTACCCAACTTTTCTCAGGGTCTCTTGCACAGTTTGCTCTGTCCCTTGCACACTTTGCTTGCACACTTTGCTCTGTCCCTTGCACACTTTGCTTGCACACTTTGCTCTGTCCCTTGCACACTTTGCTCTGTCCCTCGCACAGTTTGCTCTGTCCCTCGCACAGTTTGCTCTGTCCCTCGCACAGTTTGCTCTCTCATTGGAATTGTGGAAGCAAATCTGCAAAAGAAATCAAATATTTCAAGAAGATGCAACTTTAAACTTAATCTTTGGAGAATTTGTAAAGATAGTAATCGATTTAACTTTTCAAGCGTGTTTAAGATGTTGAGTTTTCGAAACTAAACTTACCAAATTGATCATGTTTTTTGAGTGTAGAGCATAAGATTTGCTAAACGGATACTTCTTCTAATGATGCTTTCTTTGGAAAGGAAAATACAACGAAATTTTATTCCTAGAGGAATTGTAACAAGTGGAGATCGACAAAGGTCTATATGCTCATTTTCCACACATTAGAAAATAACCGAACACGGTAAACCGAACTAACTAGTATAACCAAACAAGGTAAATATACTATTACGAAATCGAATAATGCTTTCTTGCGTAATTAATTTTATGTTAAAGAAGAAAGATTTATGGATACATTTGGACCTTTAAAGCAATCCTGAAACGTCACACGGTACATGATCGAGCCACCGAAGAGTATAGTCGGTCGGGGGTAGGTTGAATGATCAAGTGGAAAATTTGTCTTAGTACATGTTGAAAAAGGGATGAAGGCCTATAAGCAACTGAATAATGCATAAACTCATGCAAACTTGCATTCTGAATTCTATACTGTTGCTCAACTGCTGAGACTAAA
This sequence comes from Argiope aurantia, assembly GCA_026543865.1. NCBI lineage: Eukaryota > Metazoa > Arthropoda > Arachnida > Araneae > Araneidae > Argiope > Argiope aurantia. The sequence continues at coordinate 23,430 of JAPMOR010108516.1, read as the reverse complement.
AGGTACTAAAAATGGTAGCAGGTCTTGATATTAATTATTTTTGATGGAACATATTCCTATCATCTATCCGGCTTTCAAAGAAAGATCTAATAATGAATGTCGTTGTGAAACATAGCCTTCCCGAAATTTTTACAGCATTCAAGGGTACTTAGTGATTTATGTGGGGATTTTTTCTTTGTTTCTCAAACGCAAGAACTTAGCTTCTAAACTTGTATTCGATGAACATCTTCCTTCCATGTAAGGAGTGAATATTGTTTTTCACTTATGTGTCTGAAACTTTTTTTGTTTGTATGGAATGAATGATATTTATGTCTATATGGGTAATAATCAAAAACTCAAACCTTTTGCCACATAGCATAGCTATAACAAGGGAAATGAGTGTTCTCAAAACATTATCTGGCGACACGCCCATTTTTTGTGCTGATCAAATTAAATAACATTCAGCGAAATAAATTTTGAAAACTCGATCATTTTGTATTAAGAGGAGTCTGATATCCGTTTCAATCCCAAAGCACTCATTCATTATTATTGATTTTATTAATAAAGATTTAATTACAGTATAAATTAAAGTCATTTTTATTTTCTAGTATATATAGTGTAGATAAAGTAAAGTAATCGTCAAAAAATTCGAATTCGATGTTTTAGATCTTCCCGAGTTCGAAAACACATTTTCAGAATATGTCCGTCTGACTGTCAGTCGGACAAAATAACTGAGAACGTTTTGAGCTAAAGAGGAAATTTCGTATGTGTTCTTTGCATTCAATTTGTAGATTTCTATCAAATTTTGTGCAAAATGCATTTATTGGATGTCTGTCCATTGAGAGGAAGCTGCTAGAATACAAGTTTACACGATAGTTACAAAAGGAAGAAAGTGCGATAGATAAAATTCGATACGCAATTTTAACATCGGTTGCATAGATGCCAATCAAATTTTGAGCCAAACCCAAGAAGAGGTGATTGTCACTAACCTCAGAAACATGTAAACGCGATCTCAAAACACCGACAAATATATCAAATTTCGTATATAATATTTTTTGACTACTAGTGTAGTTTTGTGTCAAAATTTTGATGCAACTGTTTGGGAAAAACGAATTTAAATCAAATTCGTTTTTCGGATACTATTACCCGCTTGCCAGGGATGAAACGCCCGATTCGCCAAGGATCACACAATACATTAAATAAAAATGATATTCACGCCATACTGATATTTCATAGCTACTGAATGCAAGTCGTTTCTTGGGATAACACTTTTATGAGGGAGTATGCGAGAAAACTAAGGAGATCATTCCTGCTGATTTGTTTTTAAGAGTCCAGTTCAATTTCTGGAAAAATATCATCGATATATATCGAAAACAACAAATGAACTTAAATGTTTTAAAGCTATCACTTGCAGCAAAATGAGTCGTGTCAGGAATTGAAAAAACTTACCTAATCCAAGCATTTGCATCCCCGTTTTAAAATCTCTCTTGATCAATTCTCTGCCTTTCCGGTGCCTCATCGCCAACCCTGACAAGTAACTTAAGTCAGATACCCACTCTTCGGCCTCCCTTGTCAGGGTCCTAACTGCATTTCGAGAAAGTCCTAATTCTGGTGGAACTTTTGGTCTTATCTCCCTTCTAACGCAGTCGCGGCTCATGTTGTATTTATATGCCTATGGAAGAAAAACATTTATATATGCGGAAGTGAAATTTCTTTGTGCTAAGCAAAGAGGCTCAGTTACAAAGAGGAATTAATTTAGGAAGGAATTAATTTAGTTATATCAACGTCCCATTCTGAAGCAACGCATAAGGCATTTTCAAATGATTTTTATGCATTTTAATCGTGCTCAAATGATTAAGGCACTTGCCTTCCAAATTTTCACGATCAACAAGCAGGAAACTAACCTTCTGTCATATTCAATGTAAATAAAACCCACACACAGATTGGATATGTGATAAAATAAAGTTAAATGCTTAAAATACTCTAGCCACCAAAGCTGAAATAATCTAGGACAACAATGCACCGGATAAGATAAAAGGCATTAAACTCCTAAACCTTAGAAAAGGAATAGACAAACATGTATGGGTCAGTAAAAACTTATTCTTTTCGAAGAGAACATGAAGGTCAGCGTATTACCTCACAGATTACCACAAATATCTTTAGAATTCAAGGAACATTAATTGACGTAAAATTACAAACATAGCCATTCCATTTACCTTTTTTTCTTTCCCAAAAATTTAGGATTTTTTCAGCTATAAATTTATATTAATTTAATTTATTTTGCTTCGTAGCAGCTCGAGAATATTTCAAAACTAATTTGAGTATAGCTGTTGGAAGAAATAGAAAAGGATATTTTGGCATTTACACGACATAGTTACACTGAGAAATGCTTTAAAAAGTTTTCATATAAAGCCTAATTTAAAAAAAAATCTAGTTATATACAGATATTTCAATTTAAGCAAAAGTGTCTAGTATTTCAAAGATGCGTATAAAGCAATTTCAAACTAAATTTGTAACTACGTCAACCGATTTTAAAAAGAATTTATATTTCTTCCTATTTAATAAGATAATCAGAAGAAATATAAATTCTTTTAAGATCTGAGATTAATATCTGATTCTTTAAGATCCGAGTTCCATATTTAATATATCGAACTCAGATCTGACAAATTGAAAGAGAAAGAAAGTGACATTCAATTCAATCCGAAGCTTAATTAATATTCAGCGGAGTTGGGAGAGCAGAATATTTATTGAACATTAAAATAAGTATTTCCAGTAAAATTCAGAACTATCAACCATTTCTTTATCCCATTTTAAAAACCAGTAAAAATAAGATTCCTTCATGTAAGGTAACATATTATAAATAGTTTAACCATGGCAGGTGCACCTTGAGAATTTGAATTACAAATCTGTTTATATTTGCTTTCTTAAAAACTACTCATCTATATAAAACTTATCAATTCTAGAAAATGTAAAGTCGAGTTTTTTGACAAATGCAATACATACTCTTAAATCCGAAAAAAAATTATACGTGTGCGAGATTTTTTAAGGATTTATACCATGCTGGAATCCCGCACTGCTTACAAATCTGAACAATTCTGTATAATATATTTGCGGTTTCATTCATTTCCCTTGTAAGAGGTTCGAGAAAGATAACTATGAATCATTTTGTTGTGAAAACAAAAAATATACAATCTTAGAAATTCTCAAGATATACAAGAAAATAATATTCAAAGCGCCATTTTATTTCCAGATTCGGGCTCAAGATCTTATCAAAAATGCCATATTTAAATCCAAGTAAAACAATTCACATTAAATAAATTACTTAGAATCAAATATATTTAAATTAAAATCTTGTATCTTTAATAAAGAAATGAAAATGCTTTCATTACTGTCGATTTAGATAGTTTTTGAAATCAAATGGGAATTTCTTTAAAAAGACTTTATAATATTGCATCTATTTTCTTTGAGAAATATTAAGTATTACTCAAATTTATTGTTTGGAATCCTCATGCGATGACTAGTTTAATTTAAAAGGAGATGGCCTGGTTCCGTAATTGAAATTTTAAAATGTCAGATGACTTTAATAATTCGATTTTGATAACTTATTCGTAAATTTTTTAATTAGGTATTTATTAAGATGCATCATTTTTCATACCATTGAAAAAAATGAATTGCACATTAAATTGATATTGGAAAAAAATATACCAATAACTACTTATTAGAGTTACAATTTTGCGGCAGACCTTTTAAATGGCGAATGTATTTTTATTAATATTTTTCGTTAAAAAATTTCACCAAAATATAAATGTATTAGCGATACATTATCACAATTACAATGTTGAAATCAGATAGTTCAGCAGCGTCAAACCATGCTTACAATGGCATACTTCACTTTACTTATTAATCAAAAGAAAAATGGTTCTAAAGCCAGCATAATATGATGCATCGAAGAACCTCGTTTGATCATCCATGGGAGATAAATGATTCGCCAGTCGCCGAGAATTATTTCTTCTACATGTTATACTCAATGCTTATTCGCGAATGCTAATGCTTGAGAGTGGAAGATCCAGCACAAGATATTTGTGGTACAAACTATCAAATGCTCAATATTCGAAGACTCTGAAGAACGCCGACTTGTTTACCTATCCTTACATTGGTATGAATTATGGTGATTTCAGAGCTTCGTTATTGGTTCGCTCTTCTTTCGTCATTTGTGACGCAACTAAAAGCTAGTGTTTCTTTTTTATATCTAATTAAAATAGATTCATTTTTAATTCTCTTTGCCATTTGGATAAAAAGAAAGAAAGTATTGGTGCAAAATTTTTAATAGAAATGAATTCCCACTTTATTTTAAATTTTCTTGGCGAATTTAGATTTAAGAAAAATAAATTGCTCATGGAATTCAAAAAGGATACCATTTCCGTTTCAGATATTGCTATTCACTCAGAATCGATCTTTGATTTATACTGCTATTTAGTTAAAATTAATTTCTGCTATTTTAGTCAAAATTAATTTCTTTCATTTAATTGCAAAAATAAAAAAGGAGAATGAATTAAAAATAATTATAATTCTCTATCCCAAATTATGAAGCTGTGTGCATATGAAACAATTTTTAAAATATATCATTCGCATTTGAAAGAAATATTAAATGATTTTAGAAAGAAAAATGAATTAAAAAACTTTCTTAAAGAATGTTTCGAAAATGTAATAGTGTACACACACGTAGATTTTTAAAATATGCTTTTTTCGTTCATGATATTTTACGGTTCTTAAGATAGGAGAAAAAACATGAATGCGAGAGGAAAAGGTTATTACCGTGTTCTGACTCATTCAAATGCGATGTAAATAATATTTTACGTTAGGCTACTGGTTAAAAATTTTAAAACTTGTAACATTTTAGTAAAAACGAAAAAAGTTTATTTCCTTATTTCAGATGAGAATTTTTGGAAAGTTCCAAAAACCAGGTCATTCAGGAATTAATTTTTTTCCTCTTTAAAAAACGTAGATAAGAATAAAGTAAGTCGCATTCTTTTAAATTTTTAACACTGCAGGGTACTTCAATTAAGTTTGAGTTGATATAACTTTATAAAAAACGAAGTTCGATGTCTAGATACCGAAAACACAGGTTTCACTTAAGGGAGGACTAACTATAAAAAGTTACTTTGCCAAAAATATGTCTTATCCTAAACACAAAAAAAGCATCAAACATGGTATCTATCATTAATAACAACTTGCAGTGAATTACGTCCCGACGGTTCAACCGTTGGACAATGATTAATGCAGCTGTGATAGATTTGGCAAGGCACTTGACTATGTTATTGAATGCATCTTTTCAGTATCATGGTACATGAGGAAACCAGCACCAAGTCTCGAACAACAACAAAAAAAAAAGACTTAAAAGAATTGCCAACAACTTCTACAGGCGGAAAAATCCATTGGGCAATTAAATTTATCAGCGAAAATAGAGATCTCTTCCTGTCCCCCGGCCCGCTATTCCTTTGTTCTGAGCATCAAATGTTAGATATTCTTTCGTTGTGATTGGGGGGGGGGGCACAGTACTACAGATTCATGTTTATTTGTATCTTATTACATTACATTAGGTTATTTAAAACTACCTAGCATTTCTTTTGTTTTACATAATTGTAATTCTGTAAATATTTATTTCTGTTGTATTTTCTGTAGATATTATGAATATAATAAAGTTACTGTGTCATACGTATCAAACCATTCAGTCATAAGAATGGGTAAGGATCATGGAGGGGTTAAGAGACGACATTCTGTTCAGTAGAATGGATTATATCAATACAAATTTAGTTAACATATCGCCGCCTTAAAGCATAAAATAGAAAATCCCACTCAGAATTTGGTGTTTACTCCATGTTTCCTCCCATCTGGAAGCTTGAGCATTTTGCTCCATTTTACATTTGACAATTTTGTGTTTGTAGAAGAGAACTTTCGGACGACTCTCCAAAATTCTTTTCGTACCCTTGCATTTTTCCGAGCCCCCCTTCAATGACAAAATATTTCTTACAATAATTTCAATTAAAAATAAAGAAAAATTGAATGAAATTTTTATTTACCGCATTCGCAGCAACCGGATCATCCGCGACTGGCGTGGCTTTCCTCCTCTTCATTCTGGGAATCACCTCCGCTAAACAAAACAAAAAAGAGCTATGAAGTAAACAAAATATTTCAGGGAACGTCGACAGACATCAAAATGTTTTCTGAATATAAAATTCGGTAAATCATCAATAATCCAGAGTTACATTTTTAGTTTTCCTATTATAGTAGTTCCCAAAATGTGAAGAATAGCTAGTTGGTTTTTAAGATATTGAATATTTTTTATATATAATTACTTCTATGATATGCAAATAAATGATGTTGGTTTAAAATATTCATCAAGGTAAGCAACAGAATGAAAAAAAAAAAAAACTATATATACAAGCTACTTGATCAGCTCACTTCAAATCCATCAAATCAAACTTTTTCTCTCTAACGTTCAGTTTAAGTACACAACGTCGAAGGAGTTCGTTTTGATTTGTGTACCATTTATTACGTTTAATAAATATATTTTTCCTTAAAACTCTTTTCAGCATATAAAGTTTTTAAATAGACAAGCGCTTTTCATCTCAAAATCATTCCCCCTCCCTAGTTTGAAAAAGGTCACTATAGATTTCGATTTTTTGAAAAGTGGGTCGCAATGATTAAAGATTTGAGTATTTGTCTTGGACCAAGGGTGTAGGGAAAGAGATTATGTTCCGCTTATGAAGGCAGCATTTCACTTTTCAAGATTTTGCTGCTCGCCCATTTGATCTAAGATACCGATTCAACATTCATGAAGGATGGGATGTTGAATGAATTCGGATTTATCCTTCGATTTCAACGCCAGAATTTCATTAAAACTGGTGACTGAGCCAGTATTTAATCTTCATAGTATCTACCATTAGTAAATGATTAATTATATCCAATTGGTAGACTCAAATGCAAACAATGTGTTTAAATAGAAAAAAATCGATTATCCATAATTTTTTGAAGGTTACAAACTTGCAACCACACTGGAACTGAAAATTCAAGTAAGCCAAAAAATTACGGGCCGACAGAGTAATCATATCTTTTGGCCAGAATAGCCATCTTTGACTCCATGGCATCGGTTCTGATTAGGCAACACTTTTGTTACATACAGTTCTTAATCAAATTATTAAATACACAATACATTGTAATTATATTTATTAAATGGAACCTTTTTTTTATATAATTTGTATTTCTAAAATGATGCGTACGTTTCAAAAGTTTTATTAAATTAAATAATAATTTTCTTTATTTTTATAAACAAATAAATGAAGTAATAACCAATTTTATATATTTTATCAGGTCATCTTCAACAATTGCGACTTTTATTGGCTTTTGATGTAGATAAATTAGTTTGTCTGATAAGAAATGCGTGTCAGAAATGCAACTGGCAAAAGTTTTAGACTTTCTAGAAATTTGAAGTCATATGAACTGTGGGCATTACAAAAATATCAATCTAATGTTTCGTCAGCATAAAAATGGACGTGGCAACGCAATTTAAATAAATACGAATATAATATGTTTCATTATAAATACTAATTTCAAATAATTGTCCACTGAAGAAACATTTAGCCAGTTTCTGAATGTTAAGTCCCACCATATTCCAGAAACGACATTTACTTTTCGGCAATTTCTTCCTGAACGGTTAATAGTATTTGGCACATAAAATTCTTCATACTTGATTATTGATGCTTTATATTTGGCAAAATGTGAGTGAAAAACATTAATTTACCTTGGAATTCCTCCCTTTCCCTCTCATCCTCCGAGTTGCGCCTCCTCTGGATAAAGAAAAAACAATTTGTAGAAAATGGAAAATAAATTTCTTATAAAAACAACTGAACATCAGAAAATTCAAAATGCAATGATGTCTACTCACTACTTCTACAAAACGGGAGAAGCAATGAATGTGAGGAGATTGGTGAGGAACGAACTCGCAACGTTGCGACGCCAGGGTCACCAATTTGGAGGCTAATTGGGAGGAGACTGCACTCGCAACGTTGGGGTTTGTAGCGGAATAACAATACCACTAGACAAAAGTGTACACTCTGTTACGGAAGTTGTTATCCGATTTATAAGCTTCACCACAAACGCCCAACCGCTAAACACTCAGAAGTAGAGGGCAATGCTTCCATAAACATTTTAAACTGCGCGGCAGTGGCAGATTTCGAAGTAAGCAAACGTCTAGAATAGCTAATTACAAAAGGGGTCACTAACAGTTCAATTAAATAACATTTTTCAAGTTGCCAAATAAATTTTTAAAACAACTCAAATTCTATAAATAAAATATTATAATACTTTATGCACAAATGTTTAGGTCCCTGAGTTATATTATATAACATATATAGTTTTCAATAATTTTTTGCATAAGTTCGGATAACGGAAATTTATAGGTATAATAAAGAAATATGAATGCATCAGATGTGAATGAATTTAGTTCAACTAATAAAATTAAGAAATTAAAAAGTGATCATCTAAAACAAATCTTTAACATGTTAAAATGTTCTAAAATGCAAAACTAAACTATCTTATAAATGAAGGCACCTCAATGTGTATTTCTTAGATACACGGAATATTCAAATCCGCCACTGCTGTGGATCGGCAATATAATGCATTTAATTCATTGAAGTATCTTAATTTATTTAAACCGATTTGTAAATTTTTTTTTCAGTTTCAGAAAAGAAACTTTCGAGGAAACATTGAGTATTTTATTGCTAAAATCTGATCGTTCCTTTATTTATCGGCATTATGCAGTGACAACCAAGATACGTAAAAATGTCACATGTATGTTTATCTATGTTCCTATGAATTGTCCACATCTGCATAAGAGCGGCGAGGACCTTATCGACATTTAAAGATCGTATCAGAAGATATCGGAATGAATGAGGTGCGTGTCTGTCTGATGAGATGACATCACAGAGGGTATTTAACGATGTTCGACAGCTGATAAGTTATGTAATTTCAAATAATTTATATGTAGGGATGTTGTTCTGTGTTAGGGCAAAAATTAGAGTTGTTGCCATAAAAATTTAAATAGTATTTTGAATATTTCCTATGATTTATAACGTTCATATTACTTGATGTTACCCGATATTTTAAGCTGAATTTAGGCTTTAAAATTATGTTTATTTTATAAGTTGTATGAAGTTGAGTTTAATACACTATAAAAAAATTTTACTGATATATTATTTTTCCCCTCCCCATACATGAAGTATTGCAATCGTGTAGAGATTCGACACCTAAATTTAGATCAATTTTCATGCTACACGATGCTCTTGAACTGTAAAAACATTTTTGAAATTATGTCTGAACAAGGTGACTCAAAAACGCTTCGAGCTAAACCGGTGAAATTTAGTATGTAGTCTTCATATGAAATTGGTAAATTTCAACCAAGTTTTAAACAAAATCCGTTTATATAAAAGTTTATCTATCCTAGTACTATAGAACATATTTAATAAAATTTATCCATCTAGTTCGATCAGTTTTTAGCGCATAAACCGAAGAGAAGTATTAAATTTTGAAACAAAATCTGATGAAGGATCGACTAACAGTCACTCATGTATAAAAGCGTTAATTCAAAAGGAACGATTTAGATGAATGGTTTGTGATCTGCTATAGTTCCTTGACCACTTTCGTTTCAATCTTACAAATGAGTTAAAATGTATATTCAATTTTCTTCTCTAAATTACGAAACAGAAAGTGTTTATGTGTTGAAAATTAACGCATTAAAATTTGTGTATTCTTGGCTTTCATGGCTTTGATCTAGCACTTCGAATTTCAAGTGAGGTAGCACCTTTATTTAAACATAGACGAGAAAAATAAGGAATGCCATTCCTACTAGCTCTCCTTCAGCACGTGCATAGAGCTGTTCCATCAAATTTGGTTCTTGCCTTATTCCATTCATACAAAAATGAAGTTACTCTAATTTGCCTTATTCTTTCCAACTTCTGATTTCTCTGCTTTCTCTGATTTTCTCTTACTCGGAGCAATTTAAAAAAAACGAGAATTTTAATTAAGAATTAAGCTGATTTTTTTTTTTCATTTTCATACCATTACTTTAAAAAATACTTTTCCTCAAAAGTGAATATTTCATCATTTTAAAACTAAAAATACTTTTGTAATCATACCTACTTATAGCCGAGAAATTTTCCAACTTTTTTTTGTTAATTTTTAACAATACACTACTTGGTTGCCATGAATAATCATTGTTTCAAATATTTTATCGCTTTTTTGCTATTTTTAAAACCCAAGAAAAATATGTTTAATATCGCAGCAGTTTCCAAGAAAAAACAAACAAAAGTGAAATCACTATGATGTGAAATTTTGATGGGCACTTATCCTCATTAGAAAAATTCATGTATATAATAAAAAGCAAAAGAAAATTAAAATGACAGATTTAATACCTGACAGTTCTATGGAATCATTGACATGTAGTTATATCTAAACTGAAGGAATTTAGATTCTCGTTTTAATCGGGATATTACCAATATCCCCAGAGAGCCAAATGATCGGTAAATGCGTCTAGCTCTATATAAGTGTGTATTTGGAAAATAGAGGTGTACGTGAAAAAGCTATTTAAAATCAATTTATGACATATATAATTGTAGTAAACACGAGAAGTAAAAAAGCTGCTTACTTTTCTACGAACTGGACGCTGTGGCACAACGTCTGCTTTAACTAATTCATCCAGTGGTGGTATATCAGCCCTGGATGGTCCAGATACATTCTCCTCTGAAAGCGAGAAAAATTAAATCTTTCTCAAGAGTTTTCGAATATAAGGCATTAACATTAATTTTTACAGAACATAAAACAAAGATTTATTTCTAGTTAAGTTTTTTTTTAATTCCAAGAATATAAATTTGTGAATTAAAATTTCAATAAAATGTAATAACAGCAAAGTATTTCCCTATATCTTTGAATAAAATATATTTCATTATTTAATTCAAAAAATTAAACCCAAACATAGGCAAGATACCTTTTCTTTGCCACTTTTCTGATCAATCTACAAAAACAAAGTTTTAATAGTCTACATCTATAATTCAAGAAATGTTTGGCATTTTTATTCAGTAGAAGATATACCTACAGTGGTAAATGTACGCACTTTGGGGCACTTACAAATCAAATATTTGTATTCCCATTCAGTAGGCAAATACCTCCCATTCTTAAGTTTTTAAACACCACAGTTTTATGACTGTCAACAAAGTTTGGAGAAAATAATTCTTAGACTTTCTTATTTGACGATATTTCTTTAATATTAGCTTGGTCTAGCTGAAAAATTTATATAAAGCAAAAGATACGAAATTATTTACACAGTACATGTTTTTAATTCTGCGAAGGAAATCTTTTGAAAAATATTGAACAAACTTTCGGGTATTTAATCTTTAAAGAATATTATAAACTTGATAAAATTATCAGATCTGCAATGTGACAAATATATTTCAGAGTCCTTCATAATTACAAATTCTGAAATTGTAGTTATTCCTTTATCAGTTAAAGTAGAACTTTTATAATTAATTTTTTTGAAAGATTTTAACCTGCTTATTTTTACAGTTTTTCAATATTTTCTTTTGATGAATAATGAACACAATGAATATTATGCAATATTATTTGCGTCAAGATGCAATTTCCAAATCTGAACCATTAAATTTATGAAAAAGTATAGCAATTATGATAATTTTTGGATGTATTGGAATTCTTATAATAAAGATATTCTAAAGTATTTTATAAAAAACAAAAGAAAGTTACAGTTCAAAATGCATATATATATATATATATTTTCATTTAGAAATCTATCAAACAAATAATTTACCAACAGAATGTAGATTTGATTAAAGAAAGTTTTAAAATCGAAAACTGGGTTACTGAAACTTATTTTTTTTTAAAAAATAGGGATAAAAAAATTGTTATACTCCAACTGGTAAGGGTAGATATTCCTTCTCTCCATAAAGGATCAGGTGTCAGTTACTCAAGAGCAGTTGAAAAGTGAAGGCTTCAAAAAATTGCCGCTTGCAATTTGAGATTATTAGATTTAAGCTATTTCAATTTCTCACATCTGGATTTGATTTTGGGCAACTCTGTATAAAGGCTTGGGGAAATAAACATAGATGCACCCTATTGTTATACTCAATACAATGTATTAAAACGAAATGTGAATTCATATAGTTTTTCTATAATGCTTGTAAAAAGTAATTCCTGAGATTTCATCATAAAAAGCTCATTAAAGACCTTAATTTTTGTGAGCATGTAAGCCAAAATTTCTCCGATCTCATCAATAAAGTACCCAATAAACAGGTGCAATACTTAAGCTCTTACCTCAATCACATCCAATGTTCAACAACCAGTTGAAGTGTTAAGAGATGAAAGATTAATTGCCATAAAATTTTTAAATGGCAGCAAGAAATCCAATGAAAGAAAAATAAAAGAATTTTACGAACTCATAAATGAAGTGCTGGAAGCTCTATGAATTATAAATTATATGCCAATAGATTAAAATGAATTGGAATACATTTTGTTAGGGAAATACAAAGTAATTTAAGGGAAGGTGGGTGTGTATGCTTATGCAAACGACTCTATTCATAAATTTGAAAAAAAAAAAAAACCCATCGGAAAAAGTAATTGTGCTGAGGCGTTAAATACTTTCCTAATATTTAAATGCATTTGATAGGATTGAAAAGCAAGAGAAACGTGTGCTCTATGAATCGATAAATGACTATTTCTCCGTTGTAAACTATATAGAAAAAAGAAATTCTCTTTTTGCATGATATCAGCATTGGAGAGGAAAAATGGGTATGGATAATAATCATAATAAATCGTGGGTTCTGCCTGACCATGCATCCACATCCACAATAACGGCGAATACTTACGCTTTTTCCCTGATGGGATCTGTTTATTATGTAAAATGAAATATTTTAATCGAATAAAGCCCTCAATAGCGAACGCTAGCGAAGACAATCAACATATTCGAATAGAGCATTAAAAGAAATACGTCTGCTGTTTGAACAGCGGCACGATAAATTAATTTTTCATCATGAAAATGTTCGAACACCTGTTCGTATAGTCTAAGAATGCTTAAAAATGGTGTTATAACAATTCGTCTACAACTTGTTCTACAGTTTGAAAGATGTTTTGGCTAAGAGACACCTAAAATCTAACGAAAATATGAAAAACTGTAGCATTTGATAAAATAGCCTCAATAAATGAGTTATTCTTTCTATGCACCATGCGTATGTTTCCAGAAAGATGGAAAAAATAATAGTGGCTAGTTCTTTGGGCAGTACTTTGGAAAATAATAAAGCACAAAATTTTTTATAAAAAAAAGGCAATGAATAAATAAAAAATTCAAAATTCATAGTATTTGAATCTTTTTAATAGAAAAATTGTTTCGTCAATCAACACCTGAACTGATGAACAAGAACAAAAAGGATGCTGTCAGTCATTAGCGAATGATGTAGGCTGGATGATAAGTAAATTGTCAATCCTAGATGCCTGATGTGGCCTAACAGGAAAATAGGATGTCAGTTGCTATGACCGAAACGGCGCTTAAAGGGTTAAAAATACATTTCTTATACTTTGCATTAATGATTTTTTCATTATATTTTTTTCCTCGTGTAATTAAGTGATCAAATTCAGAAAATATTAAAATAAAGTGTTGTCATTGAAGGCTTAAAAGCGAAAAACGTAAGCGTACAATTGTAATTGGAGAAACTTGAGGCAAGCAATGAAGCGAGGAAAAAAGCAATTAGAAAAATTTTATCTTTATAATTATGAAACAAATTAAAAACTTACCTTCTTCACTCTCCTGAGGTATTACCGGCCTCAGTACTGGAATTGATTTACGCCACATCTGTAAGAGTAAAACAATATTTTTAAAAAGAAAAAAGACGAATAACTTTTAAAACAATATTAAAGGAGCAGTGACCTATGAATCCCACCCCCGCCAAAAAATGTGAAAATATTAAGAGATTTATTTTTAAAAACCATTTTTTTGGTGTGACTTTAATGACAAAAATTTGCCATATGTTGTGTAGAATTTGCCTCCGAGCGGCATGGTAATAGTACCCACTTCCTTTAATTAAAATGTCAAATCTAATGAATTTAAATTAAGACCACTAAAGAATACAATTTGTACAAAGGCGACAAGTTCTATATAAGTGTGCAATTGGAGAATAGAGGTGTACGTCAAAAAGCTATTTAAATATATCCATTGCCTATATAATTGCAGCAAACGCGGGTTGGGAAAAAAAAATCGCTCCTACTTACTTTTTTACCAACAGCGCGCTGTGGCACAACCTCCACGGGAGTCAATTCATCCACTTGCCAAGATGGTCCTGGTAAGTTCTCCCCTGAAAGCGATGCAAAAATTAAATCTTTGTCAAGAGTTTTCGAATAATAAATTAATTTAATATTAATTCCTTATTCAGAACACAAAGTAATGTGCAAAAATTTATTTCCAGTTCAGTTTTTTTTTTTTTTTTTTGTAATCCTTAGTATATAAATTTGTGAATTAAAATTTCCAGGAAATGTAATAACATCAAAGTATTTTACTACGCCATTGGAAAAAATATATTTCATTATTTAAATGCAAAAATTAAAACGCAAACAAAGGCTACCTTGCTTTTCTTTACCATTTTTCTAATCAATCTACAATCAGAAACGTTGAATTTTAACTCTACATCTATAATTCAAGATCTTTTTGGCATTTTTATACAGAAGCAGATATACCCACAGTGGAAAATGTGCGCACTTGGGGGCACTTACTAATCAAACATTTGTATCCCCATTCAATAGACGAATACCTCCCATTCTTAATTTTTTAAACATCGCGGTTTTCTGATTGTCAACAATGTTTGGAGATTACAATATTTTAGAGTTTCTTATTTGACGATATTTCTTGAATATCAGCTTGGTCTAGTTAAGAATTTAACAGAAAGCAAAGGATACGAAAATTTTTACACGATACATGTTTTTAATTCTGCACATGAAATGCTTATAAAAAATATTCAAGAAAATTTCAGGCATTTAATATTTAAAGAATATTACAAACTTGATAAAATTATCAGATCTTCAATTTATTTCAGAGTTCTTCATAATTATAAATTCTGAAAATGCAGTTAGTCCTTTATCGCTTAACGTTAAACTTTTAAAATTAATCTCCTGAAAGATTTTCACCCGTTTAATTTTACAGTTTTTCAATATTTTCTTTTTATGAATTACTAATGAACACAATGGATTCAAAATATGTATGAAATCAATCTACGTCAATGAATTATTTGCGTCAAGATGCAAGTTTTAAATCTGAACTATTAAAATTTAAGAAAAAGTACTGCAATTACAATAATTTTTGGATGTATGAGAATTTTTATTAAAAAGATATTCTAAAGTATTTTATAAAAAACAACAAAAGAAAGTTACAGTGCAAAATGCATATTATATATATATATATATTTCATTTAGAAATCTATCAAACAAATAATTTACTAACTGACCGTACATTTGATTTAAGTAAGTTTTAAAATCGAAAACTAGGTTACCGAGACACCTATTTTTTTAAAAAAAAAAATATGGATAAAAAGTTGTTAAATTCCAACTGGTAAGGATAGATATTCCTTCCCTCCATAAATGATCAGTTGTCAGTTGCTCAAGAGCAATTGAGAAGTGAAGGCTTCAAAAAATTGCCACTGCAATTTGAGATTAAATTTTAGCTATTCTAGTAATTTTGTAATTATCTAGAACATTTCAGATATTAAACACTGAATTTCAATTTAAAAAATTGTATAAGTAATTAAGAAGGAATTCAATTCCTCTCATATGGATTTGATTAGGGGAAGCTGAGTATAAGGACTTGAGGGGGAAAAAATAGATACATCCAATTGCTACACCCAATACAGTGTAAGTGAATTCAAATAGATTTTTTTGTAATGCTTGTAAAAAGTATTTCCTGAGATTTCATAAAATGCCCATGAAAGCCTTAATTTTTAATGTGCATGCAATCCAAAATTACTCTGATCTCATCAATAAAGTATCCAATAATCAGTTACAAGCACTTAAGCCCCTACCACCCACACACACTCACACTGTTCAACAGTCAGTTGAAATGTTGAGATATGAAGGATCGATTGCCATAAAATTTTTAAATGGCAGCAAGAAACCCCAAGGATAGAAAAAAAATATTCACTCATAAATGAAGTGTTTGAAGTTGTATGAACCATAAATTATACGTCAATACATTAAAATGAATTGCAATATATGGAAATGCAGAGTCATATGTGAACACTTTGATGAGTTTGTATGCTTATGTAAATAATTATATTCATACATTTGAAAAAAATTATACCCAAGAAGTAATTTCCGCATTGCAAGTCAGACGGAAGTAATTACTGGGATATCAGTTTAATGTTTCTGTAACTTTTATTCTTTAAACATGAAATAAATAATTAAATACTCTTAAGTAATCGGAAGCAATTTCTTTTTGGAAGCAAGTAATATATTGTAAAACGTTTTATGATATTCAAATTACTAAAATTAGGAATTAATTTCGAGGGATTTATAACAGATGGCGTAAATTATATCTTCTCCGACACCTTTGTAAGCATATTCATGATAAAGCTCTAATAACGAACGGCCACTACTTATGTGTCAAAGGGCCGGGATATCCTGGTTGGTAGGGCGTTGGATTCACATCCCTTGGGTTGCGAGTTCGAACCGCGCCTGCCTAAGATTCTCCGTGTGTGTGTGTGGTGGCTGGAGCACGTATATATATTTCGTGGTCACAAAGTCCTCCATGTCGAGAGTAATATCACTGGATCAGGGGTGATCGTTCTCCGATTCAGGTCAAAATTACGATCCATGCACGAGTGACTGAAATGCATGAATGAAGTCCGCCCCGTAAAAAGGGTTGTGTCTTGTTTGTAGCCAAGTCATACTCTTGGACCTAGATGGCGATACTGAAGAAACAAGAGACGCCCACGTGGCTTAAAATCACTGCCTTCTAAAGTCAATGGGTTTTTTGACAAGTGTCATTAGAAACAACTTATGAGTCATTATGCTGAAGAGTAAAAAACTGCGAAAATATCGAGTTACGAGCAAGCAAAAACATTTAAAGAATTTTTTACTTTTTAATGTTAAATTTAAAAAACAATATTTTCTCGATTAAAAAATAAATGATTCTGAAAGTCTTCAAATGCTGTTAGAAACATATTCCATCTTTAAAATTTATGCATATTGGTTTTAATGCTTTAGACATGGCGGTCTCAATAGAGTTGAAGAATCTCGCCCAAATTTCATGTTAAACGCAAGATGAACGTACTGCATCGTTGAATGTTGATCGTGCAAACATTTAAAAGCACACGATATGATTAAAAAGCAAGAAAATTAAGTGTTGTATGAATTGATGAAAGACTTTCAGTAGTGAACAATAAAAAAAAAAAGGAAATTTCATTTTGCTCTATATCACTCCTATCGAGGAAAAATGAAGATGGACAACAACCGCAATAAAGCGTACAGTTTTCCCGGTCATGCATCAACATCAACGATAAGGGTGAATACTTAATATTCTATCGTTGGTAGGATTATTTTATTATGTACTATGATCGGTTTTAATCGAATGAAGCCGTCAATGGCGAAAGCTAATGAAGACAATCGATATATTCGAACCGTGCATTGAAGGAAAAACGGTTGTAGTTCCAGTAGAGGCACTATAAAGTAATATTTCGTCGTGAAAACGTTCGAACACTTGTTGCTCGTGGAGTCTAAAAATACTTAGAAACGGTATTACAACTTTTGGTCTGTAGCTTGTTCTATAAATCGGAAGATGTCGTGGCTAAGAAACAACTCAAATTCAACGAAAATTTATGTTTGATTGATAAATGGCATCAAAAACTGTTTACCTTTCGACGTGGCATCCGTATGCTGCCAAAAAGACGGGAAAAGTAGTAGCTAGAGATGGGCAGTACTTTGGAAAATAAAGCAAACGATTTTTCATAAAAATAAAAGCCTCAAATAAACAGAAAATTCAAAATTCAGAGTATTTGAGTCTTTTTAATAGAAAAACCCGTTTTCTCAATCAACATTGATGATCAAGAACCAAAAGGATGCTGTCAGTCAGTGAATGATGTAGCCTGGACGAGAAGTAAATTGTCAATCATAGATGACTGATAAAACCCAATAGGAAAATTAGTGTCAGTCGCTACGACTGAACTGACGCTTAACGGATTAAAAATACATTTCTTTTTTTAATTAATATTATTTAAATAGGGTATTTCTATTTTTCCCCTCAGGTAATAAAAATTACTCAAAAGATCCGATTTAGAAAATATTAAAATAAAGTGTTGTCATTGAGGGCTTACAATTGTAACATAAGAAAACCAGCGTCATTTCAGGAACTTGCGGCAAGCAATGAAGAGAGGAAAAAAGCAATTACATAATTATATCTTTATAATTATGAATCAAATTAATTGAAAAACTTACTTTCTGTAACTACTTCAGGTGAGACTGGCCTCAGTGCTGGGATCGAGTTTCTTACTTTCTGTAGGAGAAGAAAAACATTTCAGAAAACGAATCATTTTGAGAACAAAAATATTAAAGGAACAGTGATCCCACCAACCACCACCACTAAAAAAATTTTAAACTATTAACCCTTTGACTGAGTAATTCTTAAAAATCACTATTTAGACGCAATGTTTGCAAATAAATTCAGTAATTTTTCAAAAAAAGTGAACTGATTCTATATATTACACAATATAATTTAATGAAAATATGTAATTGTAAAAGTAAACTATTGTTAAACGGTCCTAGTGGAATTTATAACTTCTGCTGTTGAGTTAACTATCCAAATATTACGTCATATGTAATAAAAACGATATACTAAAAATTCTGTTTATTGGCATTATACAATGACGAAATGCGTATAGGAGGTAATTGAAAGCATTGACTTTTCAATATTGCAAACATGTAATATGTTAAATAAGACTAGAAATATATTAATAATAATAATTTTTTTTAAAATCTTTTCGATAAAAAGAAAACTTAGAAATTTTTCGCTTTGATTTCAAAAGTGATCTTAGTCTTCACGTATTTAAGGATAGTATTTCAAACATGACTAACATCTCTGTATTCACCGAGATAGGAAATATCGATATTCGTCAAAATATCGAAATTGAAATTTATTAGGGTCATATTTTCATTGTATTCTTATATATAAGAAAAGATTAATGGAAAGATGTCGAGGTTACAAAAAGAGGCAAGAACTTGGTGAGGAAAATTTTAAAATGGCGAGGAACGGGTAGAAAAATTCTACACACTATTACTGAAAAGATTAAATTAGCGCGAGTGACTTCTCCAAAAATTTCTTGTATTCTCTCCAATAAAAGTTGCCCGTTCTTTGTTCTCGCATAAAAGTGTGGATCTTGGGTAAGGCCAAAAGTATCTAGTATGGCATAATATGAAATATTAACCTTTTGTCATGAATTGAGCCTTTTTACTGATATAATATTTTGCTGCTAATCCCTGGCAAGCAGTGAATACCAAAAATTGAATATGCATTTTTGGACGGTTTCTTTTAATGAAATCAAATTTAATTCAAAAATACAAATGCGGTCACAAGACCAATCACCAAATTTCATATATTTAAATCATTGCGTTTGAGTTATCGCTTTTACAGGCCTGTGAAAACTCAAATAAGCACACGATCAACTCCTTGATAAATTTCATAAGAACCTTCATTGTGTATGCTACACCTCTGCACCAAGTTTTGTTTTACTCGGTTCGTTTTGTAGTTATCGTGTTGACTTGTATCCGGTCAACCGGTCAACGAGACTTCAGAATTCATTTCGTTAAACTTTAATAGAAATATAGGAATTTGCACTGACTATATACCACATTTCGCTTATCTAGCTCCATGATTTTTTTAAATTATCGTGTTTACAATCAGGTAGAGGTAATCATTTCGAAAAAAACAGTTTTCGTACTCATGGAAGTCCGAGACTCGACTCGAAATCTACCAAAATCTCGAAGTTTTTGTCGGTTTCGGTACTTTTTGTTTGTATACTTCCTATATGAGAAAATAGAAGTGCTTTTCATTCAGAGTACAGATGCATTTTAAATGCAATGGAAATTAGCTAGTCTGGAATTTATAGGACCACTGTGCAAACATGACTGATCCAAAGATTCGAATTAAAAGAATTTCATTTTAAAAACGAATACTTCAAAATGAAAGGTTTCTTTTAAAATTAAAAATGATTATAAGGACATCGGTATTCAACAGTTATGAAAAATTAAATATTTTATAAAGTAATCGAATCGGTGAAGAAAACAGTACAAATGCAAATTCCATTTTTTTCTTTATACATAAATAAATAAATGTAGATATAATTACTGAGTATAAGAGCAGTACTATTCAAACCAATTTAATCGATTCCAGGCACGTTTTTGCCAGACACGTTCCTTGCCATGAGTCACTAGTAACATGCTTACTTTAGTATCACTTCATTGTAATACAGGAAAGAACTAGGTGTGAATCATAGGTGATTCAAACTGAGAACGGGACAAAGCAAGGATATATAATTGACTTGCTCTATTCGTATCCAATTCTGCAGAAAATGAACTTTTCACCCAAATATGGATAACACGGCACTCACCATGTTAAATTTGAATGAATATGGAAAAAAAACACTCTTCAAACTCGATTTGAGACTTTCGGCCGGGTAAATTTAGTTACATTTGGAATGTGTAACCATTTATAAACTAATTTCAACAAGTAATTCCAATAAATGTGAATTATATTGAACATAACAAAGCTTCAAAATAAATGGCGAATTCACACGCATCCCATTTTAAAGTTTTTCTTCATCAGAAATTTTTTTTATGGAGTACGTTAGTCAAGTTCGCTGTTAAATTAAGAACCTGTTTCATGAACAAGCACGTAATTTAAGTGACTATAACATTATACACAAAAATATATATATAGTTTTTAGATTTATTCGTATACCTTGATTTCGGACTAATCAAAAAAGATTCCAATCGCAACTCTAGATTTGTTTACGATATTTTATCTTCATGAACGTTAGATAAATTTTCAGACAATAGAATATTTTTCATTTTATGTTAATGGACCCGGAGAAAAAAAAAGCAGTTATCGACAATCCAAATTAAAAACATTCAAAATAGCCAAATCTCATCTTACCATGACACTTTCAATATCAAGTTTAGCGTCTTTAAACTAGAATTTTTTCCTCACTTTTCCGAGTTGTTATAAGAAATTGAAGAAAAAAAAAAAAAAAAAAGCAGAATCAACATCTTTTAACGAGCCAACATTACCTCTTCCAGTCTTTCATTTCTTTCCCGCAGCACGCGAATCTCTTCCTGCGCATGCTCGTATTTCACTTGCAACTCTCGCAGCATCTGCAGAAATACAAGAAATACTCATTTTATTTCACACGAAGAGTACAAATGACAAAAATACTGCATACAAGTTAGATTTCTTTGTGAGATGAGTAAGAATTCCTCAGAATTACACTTCGCCTGCTGTTACAAAAATCAGAATCGTATAAACCTGTACATTTTAAAGAGAAAAATTTTCTGCAAGCATGAAGTTGCAAAGTCCCAAATTTTCAATAAAAAATTTGTTCTTTTTTAAAAAAATTTATTTTGCTGAAATTTTTAATATAGCTTTATTTCTTATGAGTTGCTTTTCGGGTACCATCCTATTCACTCGTATTCATGTTTGGTTTCATTTCCTTTATCTAATTAGATTTTTTTATCAGATATGTGCTGTTTTCTGAATTCTGAAGAATCCGTACACTTGCGTTTATGATTATATATAATTTAATTACAGTTTCGCATTTATCTCTTCAAATGTTTTTTTTTTTTTTTTTGCGAGCTATAAAAATATTATTGTAGAGATTCATTTTATTTTTTCGAAAAATTAACCTGAAACTTCTTACAAAATGTTTGGTTGTATTTTTTTTAATTATTGAAATCAAGAAACATGAGAATGATGCGCCTTCTAGAATGGCGTTTGTGAGAAACTCCTTAAAAAAATATCGATTATTCTTTTCTGTGGTTATGTATTAAATTAAAAATAAAATGTTACTATTTCTGTAACAGATTCGTCAAATTTCTTCCATTGCACGATGCATTAAATAAAATAAATCAGACTAAAAATATTTCCAATATATTACACTTTATTATTTAGAATTTTTTTTAGAATAATTGAGCACATTTAAGCGATGTATATCGTTTGCCAACTAAAAACATTAAAAACTTTATCATTTTAGTTCTTAAACTACAGTTCTTATATTTTGCATTGTACAAATACTTTTATACATATTTTAATAAATATAAATTCTTTATTGTTGTTTATGGTTAAAAAACAACGACAACCTATTCTGGACAACACTTTCATACAAATATCAGGAATTGACGTGAGAAACCATAATGCAATGAGTTCGGCAAGTATATGAACGGTTTAAGATTGGGATCACGGAAAAAATGTCATTTTAGGTGTGCAATGTTTCCTAAATTGAGAAATTCTTATAAATAGTTCCATGCTATATTTGCGACAATATTTAAAACGACTGAGGTTGAAATCTCAAAGGTGAAATACTGTAAGGAAATTAAATTTTTATCTTATTTGATACCTTCAATATTTAATGATTTTAAAGAATTCTTTCTCGTAGTATAATTTCTTAACATTAGTGTATTCAAATTATATTTTCATTTTATTTAAAGGCCTATATCTTTGATAAATATTTTGCTACATTATGAACACTTATAATAGCTTAATAAAAAGTTAATATTTTCTGCATTTGTGGTTTTCAATACATTTCACAGTTTATTATTACGAATATAATGAAATCTTTTAATCATTTCCCCTATCAAATTCATAACCACTATTATAAGTAATAAATATTTTATTAACATTGTTATAACTAAATGCTAAAGATTAAAATATTATTCCTCAGAAATGCACAGTTGTATGAAATAAGGAAGTTCTGTTTAAAAGCATATTACTATAAAAAAGTGAAAAAAAAGAAAAGGAAAGGGAAAAAATGTACTTACCCTTTTAAGTTCATCCTTTGTTGCTGCAAAAGAGAAAATAACACCAATAAGAAAAAATGGTCACGAATTAATTTTTAATGCACACGATTAAAATTATTGTATTCTGGTCATTTATGAGCATACGAAACAAAGAGGGAGATTAATTCCCATGCGCTTCCACTTTGATGGGGATAAAAATTTTCATTTCATTAGTTGCCAATTTTGGTTCTGCAAAAGTTCGTCCCTTCAAAATCGGAGGCGAGTGTTTCAAGAATTCGAGACTAGCTTGCCTACCGGAGACTCATTCAATTTTACCTGCCAAGGGGCATCACGTAATGAGGTAAAATGAAC
>JAPMOR010108511.1:59742-78138 GCA_026543865.1 Argiope aurantia | reverse complement strand
ACTAAATAGAAAATCAAATAAAAAAAAGGACTCATTTACTCTGGATCACTTCCTCACACATATCCCTAGATTTACGATTTAACACATGGATTTACTAGCTTTAATTTCGGCTTATTTTCAAACAGTCGGCTTATTATCAAACAATCTCTATTTTTGACTGAGTAATAAACTAAACAATTTCATAGATATCCCAGATCGAAACCCAGAAACAAACAAACGAAAGAAATGCAAGCGCATAAAAGTTCTTGTTAATCATTGTTACGACAGCTCATCTGACTAAAAATAACTCACATAAATCCATAGTTCCGTGACCGTAACTGGAACTTGCAAAGGTCACCAAACAATCCATTCTTAGGTGGACGTCTGCAGACACATGTTATCAACTCTCTTTAGGTGTATTCCGGAATCGCACAAAGCTTTTAACGCGCCACTGACCATGGGTTGCCGCGATGACACATGGCTTTGATTCCCTCTTGACATAGAAATTTTGAATTCTGTTAGATATTCTTTCTACGGTGCCATTGTGCATTCCGCTTTTTTGACTTTTCTTTGTTATGCCGAAATTTAAATTGTGTTTATTGAGATAGATGAATAATTGTTAGTATTTATATTGCTACAATTTTCATTTATCATAGATTGGAAATTTAAGTGTAATTATAAGAGTTACTATGTTTTATAGTCACTACTTTGCAATAATTATAATATATATAATATGCAATTATATTATAATATGATTGCAATAATGATCTTTTTAATAATTTTAAAAATTCATATTGTAAGCGGATTTAAAACACTGAACACCACAATACGAAAATAGCGTTCTGTTTGTATTCATTTGGACATAAAATGGCGTACTCTCTTAATGTTTTGATAAAGCTTGAATGCTATATTATGTATAAATGATGTTACTAATTGAAATATATATAATATAACATATAATATGACTAAATACATAATATAATGTTACAAAATATAAATTATATTGTTATTAAAGACAAATTCTTATAAATAAATGGAACTTCAATGCAAATACTTGGATTATGCAAATATTATAAAGATCATATACTAAGCTATTTTAGAACACTCATCGTTACCATATAAAAATTATGTTCGGTCATTATACCTTTGGATAAGAATGTTTAATGTGTTAAAGGGGGTTTAATGGCTATTATTGCAAAATGTGAATTCTCGTAAATAAATACAATTACGAAATGCGAAATCAATGCAAATAACTTGAATTTACAATAATGCAAGTATTATGAGATGATTTAAAACATTGCATGCCATCATAAATAATTGTGTTCAGTTTGTATTTATTTGGATTAAATTGGCGTTTTTAATATATTGATGTCAGAATAATGCAACTATTACAGATACAAATTAAATGAAAATCTCCACATCATGCAATAATTATGAAATTCATATTATAAACTTATGCAAAATTTTGAGCATTTTTATATGAAAATTGCGTTTAATTTGCATTGATTTGAACTAAAATGGTGTTTTTAATGCATTGATAAGACCCGAACAATTATTACAAAATATAAATGCTCGAAAATAAATCCAAATTCAATGTAAAGGCTGGGATTATTATAAAATTCTTATTATTGCAACTATTACGAATGCACAATTTTGTGAATAAATGTATAATACAAAATTCAAATTGAATATAAATGTTATTCCAAATTCATATTGCAAGTTGATTTATAATATTGAAAGCCACTTTATAAAAATCGTATTTAGATTGTATACGTTTATGTTAAAATGACGTTTAATGTATTGATAAAACGCAAATAAATCATATCAACAGAACATTTATTTTTGCCTACTAAAGAACAGCTTTCTATATACGCAAAATGATTCAATAAATATCTGTATTTTAAAAAAGGAATTCTGATTGCAGAAAGGCGTTCTATATATTACTATAAAATTTTTCAATAATTATTTTTAAAAATAAGGTATAATTTGCTGTCATGCTTCCAAAAGAAGCAGAAATAATAATAAAATGCTAATTTCTAAAAATGAATGAAAAATAAGAAAGAATATTCTGAAATGTAAAAAAAAAAGTTGCACAAATTTTGCAAAAAATTCTTTTACAAACGAGAAAGAAATAAAAATCGTTTGCAGGTTCGAAGTTATCCTGATTTTGATTGTTAAAAAATGTGTTTATTTTTACTTTTCTGATAAATAGGAGTATAATTCCGTTTGAAAATTCAAGAAAAAGTGTTATTTATAAATTTGTGCCTAACATTAGTGAATAAGTTTGCATAATAATAAGTTAATTTTAGAATTTAATGTGCTAAAAGGGCTTCTTAAAAATTTCCGAAAGTGAATCGGCAATGAAAAAAATATTTTTCTATTTTAGAAGTTTTAAAAAGCCATCTTTCCGACAAAGTGAAAATTCAGCTTTCTTCAGGATTCAGGATTCATAGGATTAAAAATATGTATAATCATTTCTTAACTTATATATATTGATTAATTTATTAATTTGCTTACAATTGAAGAATTTTAATTTTATCCAGAATCTGTCAAAAAGTTAATTATCCTGCTGAAGAAAACAAAACAGGATAGAAATTTTCCAATAGCTTTATTTGTGTTCTAAAGTTCCTTGTAAAATTTACTTTTTGATGTAACCACCTCCGTTATTTCAACATATGTAGAGACGTGGCAGAAAATTTTTAATGCCATGTGAAAGAAATCTCATTCACTCGAGCAGCAATCTCAGAATTGATGGTCTTCCTTTGATCTCAGTGTCGTCAAAGTTTTGCACGTGTTGCTCCAATTTGCAAATAGCTTGACTTCATACCACTGCTGATACATTCCAGTACAATTATATATCTTCTTCTCCTCTCCTCATAAAAAAAATCATTGCACTTATTTCTATTTTAGTCGTCAGTTGTTGCTAACGAAATATTACGATAGATTATCATACAAATTAAAATCGCCGTTGAATACCACTAAGTCATACGATACAAATAAATGTTTGAAGTGTTGCCACAAATATTCATCAAAATAGATTTTCACTGAAAATGTTTATTAAATTGCTTTTTATCTGACCTATGTATCACAATCATCAAATCGAACTTCCATTTTTTTGGTCTCAAATTAAAGTAAACAAAAGTAGGAGTCTCATAGATCTAAAGGAAGGGATTAATTTTGCTTAGATTTATTTGATCAAGACAAAATGGCTACTAAAGAGATTAATTTACAACTTAGTGAGGATTTCAAGACCTTCAAAAGATGTCCAAATAATTTTTAAGAATATGGAAATTAAATATGTGAATAGATGACAACAATTTTAATAAATGGAGAATTTATGCTTTTTTTCATTAAAAAATATTGAAAAAAAAATCAGAATTTCCTGTTTATCTTATCTATGAATATTAATCGATATTTCAGGATTTAAATAAACAAAGTAATTATGCAAATTTTCTTTCTGTAATAACCTAAATAAATGGTAGTTTATTAGCACTTTAGAAAACCACACCTGTAAATAAAAATATGAAAATAAAAAATAATATTGAAGGCAGAGTTCCTTGAATAAAACCTTTAAAGGAAGTTGAGAAAATATTTATTTAACCTATGGTAAGTAAAGTATAATTTACTTTAGTAAATTTCAAATTATTCACAGACTTTTTGAAATTGGTTCATGTATTTTCATTGTGAATTTAATTTCCATATTTTATAGACACATATGAATGAGAAATTAAAATGGAAATCAAAATTATAGAATTCATATTTTATTTTAATATCTAGGAGATTTGATTCAATCGAAAAGCTGTAGTAATTTTTGATGACAAATCCTGCATTAGGGCTTCAGGCTCCAGCTTCAAGCGACCGCGACATATTTTCATAGAGTTGGATCTTAAGAACATCATTAAGTAATAACTTGAGCTATTTACATAATATCTACATAGGCAAAACCAGCCGAAGTTGTCTCCTTAAAACTTTCTTGCATATTCATTATTAGAATTGGTGCACAATAGTCACGAAATATTAACCTTCGAAGCGAATATAGCACTTTTACTGAATTTATCCTGTCATCTTTGGTGAGTGTTTTGGCAATTAAACTTTGGCTACAACTGAATTTTGTTTTAGGAACGTTTTTCCCAACCGATTGAAAACACAAATTTGACAGTAAACTACACTAATTATAAAATATTCCCTGTCAAATTTAATTTACATTTAATTATCATATTAACATTTTTCTGTAAGTATAGATCAACAGACGGTCAACCTTTCATTAGATTTAACTCAAAATTTGACAGATGTCTATACTTTAGATGTTTAATATGTGCACCGAGTTTTATCCATTTAGCTCCCTTTGTTTTGTAGTGATAGCATTAACTTATATTCAAACGGCTGGACAGGCAGACCTCCTCTGAACAAATTTTGCTTAAAATTTTATAAAAATTTAAAAATTTGGTGTGAAGACCTCATATAAAATTTCAACCGATATTTTCTAAAATCTGTTTTTTGGAGTTCAGGAAGGTCTGAAAAATGTAGATTCGTCAGAATTTTGAGTTCGAATTTTTTGATGATTATAATACTTTCTCAGTACTACGTATACGGAGAAATGAAAAAGATACAATACGGTGGATTTTGTAGTGCAAAGTACAGTGCAAAAGAATACGCAAAGCACCAAAAATATATGGGATAAAAAAAGAAACAGCATATTACAATACTATAAAAGCTTTTTCAAAAATTAATGTATCTTTAAAATGAATTAATAAGATATTTAGAAAGATATAACATATATGAATCTTTATAAAAAAATAAAGATGGAAGAATAAAACAATTTTCGAAAAAAAAACTTTTATACATATATATACTTTTTTATGAACCGAACAATAAAATATTTTCGAAACTACTTCACAGTAAGTTTTAACATTCGTTCGGCCAATGCAGAAGCAGAATGAAGAATTTTTTTCATATATGCCAAGAAAATAAGCGACTAGATCATAAATTCTGAAGATTTGTAATTAACTCACATATTTATTTAGAGATTAGAAATAATTTTCTGATCTTTAAGAGAGATCTTTTATTTTTACGAGCGTTTAAAGACCGAGTTGTTTTATTCAATAAAAGTTCCAAATATAAATATACTTAAATAAAAATTATCGAAATCTTCTTTCACTAAAATTCATTTTTTCGTCTTTCTAATATTTCATTAGAAAGATAAAAATGAATTAAAAATGAAATATTTAAATCAGTTCTACCTCTTTTATACTCCAAAATTATCAAAATGAAATTCTTAAGTCATACTTCTACTGAAATGACTAGGAATTACACAAACATCGGGCCCAAACCAGAGGAAAATATTTGACGCCGAAAGATATTTAATGGAATAGGTCTTGAATCCGCAAACCATGGGACTGAAACTTTTCTAATAAGCCACCTCAGCCTGAAATAATCGTGAAATAAAAGTTTTGTATACTTTGTAATATAATAAGGGAAACCGCTGTTTGCGTATTAACTGCATGCCATTGACGAACAAAAGTTATACAAGTTATATTGATCTTTGACATTTTTTGGAGATTAATTTATGTTATACTGTTAATGCACAAGTATCCCCGAAAAATTGAATATGTATTTTAAACATTTTTTCCCGCAGATGAAACCAAAATTTGATATAGAATACGACTGTAGTTACAATATAACGCACATTTAATTTATTTTAGTTTCTAGGATTTTTTAATTGTACCTTTTACATGCTTGTATAAATACAATTTGATAAAGGGTGCTCGTCTTAATAGACTTAACACAAAATTAAAAAAAAATCGATGCTTTTTATTGTAAGTCTATGATCTAGATTTCATCTACCCAATATATGTTTTTATGATTTTGAATTATCATGTTTATTTACATGCAAAACAATTGACGACCAATACATTGAATCCCTCTGTTAAATCTATGTTCAAAATTTCATCCGTTTAGTTCTCTTCGCTATATTGTTATCGTACTAATATATATTCAGACAGACAGACATAAAGATTTTCTCTGAATGGACTTCATTCTAAAATTTAATTGAAATTTACAAATTTTGTGTAATGACGATATGTCAAATGTTGTCTGTCTAGCACAAAACGCTTTTGAGTTACCGAATTTACAGACATAATAATGGATAGACATAGTTCTAAAAATGTGTGTTTTCGACTCTAAAAAGATTTAAAAAGTGGAAATTACTCAAAATATAGATTGTGAATTTTTTTGACAATTACAATAATTTTATTTTGTTTACTTCGGATTTGAGATAGCAAAAATGTCTCAAAAACCATCGATCTTGATACTTAAAAAGAAATTAAAATACCCCAAAAAGGATGCAAAGGTACCAGGATAATCTAATTTGATTATTAAAAGAATATTTTTATTAGTTTCATAATTAAAGTCATTTCTGAAAATCTACAAATCATTTGGCACTTTGGAGGGTGGGAACGGGTACCTGGCAGCAATTTCTTAGAGAATTTCATTAGGATCTTAATTCATTATAAACGAAGCTGAATTTTTGCGCTTTACCGCAATATTATTGAACAAAAATTAGTTTTCTAAAGTTACAAAAAAAAATTCTATTTAATGGTACTAATATAAAAAAAAACGTGAAGATTTCTTTCCGCAATTTTATAATTAAAAGGATTTTTTTTTGCCTAACTTTCAACAATTGATTACATTGTAGCCTTGAAATTCAAACCGTTTTCATCATTTCAGCAAATTTTTAATTCCGTGGATTTCTTTCATTGCTGTATGCCAAAGAAGAGGAATTCTGTTTAATATCAGTCTAGTTTGCATAATGAATGGAAAAGTAACGCTACAATATCGCGAAAGTTATAAAACAGATGAACTGAACATTCGCCTTTTTAATCGCGCTACACAAGAAACTAGTCTCCATTAAAAAGATCCGTGTACTCAATTAACAGAAGATGTGCAAGACAATTAAAATAATACAATTTTAATCTCTGACAATTTGAAGGAATCATGAAATAATGTTATATCTAAACGATTTAACTGAAATTAAAAATTGCCATTATCTCTGATAAATCAACTGGTCGTTAAAGTCGATTAGCATTTTTAAGTATGAGCAGTTAAAAAAGTTCTGATGATTCATATCCCTCAAATTAATTGCTATTTTAACCTACAGGCTAATTTGTATCCCAAAAATTCTGCAATTTTATGCAATTACCAAACATTTTATTTCATTAGAAAAGAGATTATTTTGAAGTAACAGTTCAAATTAAATTCCAATTCTAAACAAAATTGTGCATTTTCATTTGGTTGATTTTATATTGCAGCAAAATTATTGAAAGATTTGTCGATTTTGTATTGCTATTTTAATGTTCCTATATGCTGAAACAGTATGTCCCAATATATTGAACAGTTCTTCATGCAGATTATTTAATGCGATGTCATATGTACATAGTTTTTAGCATAGTCTACAGATGGCCATCGAATTTTTTTTCGGTTTTAGAAACATTTGTAGTTAAAAATGAAAGAAATGAAACTAAATACTCGTTTTGTCAATCATTAAGGTGAATTATAAAAAAATTATACAAGAAAGTTGTGAAAAAAAATTACAAGTGACAGAAAAAAATAGTATCCAATATCTCCAATAGGAGAGATTTTGGTGCTATTGGAATGAAAACATTGAAATCAATAAATACAAAGAATGAAAGTAAAAGGTTAATTAAATAAACAAGACATAAAGGTATAAATAAAATAAAATTTATTTTAGAATGGTAAAATGAATGAATGAGATGTATATATGTAAGAAAATGATATGCATAATATTAATCTTATTGAAAAAATTGTTAATTAATGTAAGAACTACAACTTTTACCTTCATGTATAAAATTTTGCACTTCAAATATTGCGTAATTCATCTCTTAATGACTTTCATGAAATTTGCATATTGCTAGTCTCATTCATTAATTTTATCTGCAAATGCTTCTAAAGAAGAAAGGAAAATTATTTGATGTCCCCTGTATATTCTGGACAGTCCCATTAAGAAAAATTCGTTTATAATTGACACGAGAGAAAGCTATTATTAATTTGACAAAAAAAAGTCCATAAATAGATCATTTGCTTCCTAAATTGATATTATTTAACCGTCTTCAAGAAAAACTTGCAATACAGCGCTAAGGAATGATATTATATAAATCATCTTCGCTGATACACAACTGCTTTTAAAAAGCAATAAATAATCAATACTTGGGCAAATTACCTTATGCAATGTTCTATCTAACCTCGATCTACTATAAACATGAAAATAAATCCACAAATGATGCAGATGACACGAATCTCAAGTGAAGCTGATTTGAACATCTTTTCACACGACCTGCTTTCCAGCGATTTTAAACTCCTTTTCTTTCGATCACTTTTTCCACATTTTCCCAATAAAGGTCAATAATCCCATCTGTCTGAGATGAGTGTCAAGAGGATTAAGGAAAATGAAGTAATAGGCGCGATAACAAAAAAACTTTCTTCCGATTTGTTCAAGTAAGAGTTCTGCTTTCGTTCGAGATAAAGGAATGTTTTTTCTGGTTTTGTTAAGGCCTGTGTTTAGTAAAAATTTATTTACAGCCAGTGATGGGTGAAGATGACAATATATAAGGAACACTAGACAATGTGTGATTTTGTGAATTAATAATTCTAAATATAATGAATGCAATTGTATTTAATGTTAAATTTA
Organism: Argiope aurantia; assembly: GCA_026543865.1. Taxonomy (NCBI): domain Eukaryota; kingdom Metazoa; phylum Arthropoda; class Arachnida; order Araneae; family Araneidae; genus Argiope; species Argiope aurantia. Next base: position 69,455 of record JAPMOR010108511.1, on the reverse strand, counting down.
TTGAGGGTGTTTATTTAATGTGTTCAATATATATATAGAGAGAATCGAACTTAAAATTTGTTTAAAACCATCAGGAGTGATCAGCCCAAATCTTTCTAATATTCTCTTTAGTAAATTTATCATGTCAGAACGCTATCCATGGCATTGGTGTGCGATAGTTACGAAATAACTTTTGGCGTAAATTTAACATTTTTACTGAATCTATCGTATTATTAAGTTTTTTGAAGATTAATTCCTGGCATGCCGTAAATTATATCCGAAAATGGAATTTGTGTTTCAGATAAGTTTTTCTCATTCGATTGAAACAAAAATTTAACAAAAAATTGCTCTTGTAGTCACAAAATGCCACGTCAGTTTTCATATATTTAAGTCATTGCATTTTTGAATTATCGCGTTAATTGTTTCTGAAAGTACAGGCCGACAGACAGTCAGCCTGAAGTTGGATATTAGTGATAGTTTACACTATATATGTCTGATTGGTTTCTACACTATATATGTTAAATCTATGTACCGAATTTTATATATTTAGTTGTCTTAATTTTGTTGTAATCGTGTTAACTCATATTCCGATATACGGACAGACGGACTGTGAACAGATTTTACTCAAAATTCGATAGATATCTGCAAATTTGGTGTAAAGACTGTATACCAAATTTCAACCGTCTAGCTCAAAATAGTCTTGAGTTATCTCTGTCACAGACAGACAGATGGACATTTACTAAAAACTTGTGTTTTGAACTTAAGGAGGTCTAAATATAGAAATCCATCAAAATCCAGAGTTTGAATTTTTGATGATTGCTATACTTTCTCTACACTACATATACGAAAAAGTAAAAAAACGTATGTTGATATGTATGTTAATTATATAACAAACTACACTTAAATATGAATTCATCACTCCGAATAATTCTTTAATATTTTCTAACGTGTTACAGTAACTGTAATTAACAGGTAATAATGTAATAACCAGTGATTATTCATAAATCATCATTAAACTATCACTAATAAATATGATAAATTATTGAATATTTATCAAATTTACCGGTTAGTTTAAAAACAACTCGTAATGGTGTATGTAATCAAATTCCATTGCTAATTATTTATTTTATTTTTAACAGCTTTGATCATTTTGTATTTTTAATATGTTTTACGTCATATATAAGCTTATATTATTATTTAATACATGCTTTAAGATATCTAATGAAAGTAAAATCTAAAAGCGTCATCTTTATTTCATTTTTTTAAATTGATATATTGTTTTCAATATATTATAGTATATATTTTATAGCAAATATATTATAGCAAATTTATTGACATTTGTGACAGTATATTACAGCAAAATTTTTAGTATTATTTGAAAATATTCATTTTTTTTTAGTATTGAGATATTTTACAATTAATTTTCCCATTACAAGTTGGAGATTTTATAAATTAGCCTGTGAATTGTGATAAATTTTTTAATATTTATCAATGTGCCATGTTATCATATTATGTATAATCACCGGTAATTATAATCATCGGATTAATGACATTTATCGTAACGTATATATTGTTATTGTTATGAATTAAGTAGACTCTTATTGATTGATTTTGTAATTAACTATTTAAAATGCGTGAAATCGGTGACTTGTTTGATGAAATTTTTTCGAAAAAAAAATGCCGTGTAGTCTTTTATATTTAATCTTATCAATTTTTATAATTATTTGCACCATTTATTATTTCAATAATGTAAATGAATATTGGGCAAGAATTTTTTCGTAAGATATGAGAGCATTTGTGCTGAATACAATAAAAATGTATACGAAAATCGATTGAAATAATGAATAAAAATATTTTCAATGATGTTTTTCATAGTTACTAATTCATTTAAATTAATTTTTTATTAGTTTCATTTTAAGGGAGGAATCGAACTGCAGAATAGATAAAAAGACAGCTACCTTAAATTTTGTAATAAAAATAATTGATGAATTCGAAATTAATTTAGAGTTTCACTTACTTGTTGGTAATCATGGTTTTTTTATTTTGTTAAGTTGGAATGAAGTGAAAAGTTTTCTAAATCACATTCAAATCACATTAATTCTGGAGAAAATGCTACGAGTTGTATCATTTGATCAGTATATATAATCGTGCACCAGCGTCTGTAACTCTGGGTCGACTTAAAAATATTCCCGTCTTTTGTGTTTGTTCTTTATTGGATGCAAAATACCAACTTCTCTTTTGGCGTTTGACAACTGAGACAATTTTTTTAATGATTAAAATTTATTGATTTATCGATGTGTGAATAAAGCTAAGCATGTATAAATAGCAAAGGTTAATGAGTTGAGGTCTGTAACTCTGAGGTCAAATTGTAAGTTATTACTAATACTTTATTTAAACATTTTTTTTCTATTTTTACATTTACATTTTTTATTAGAGTAATCACTGTTTGTTTCAATACGATTTTAGTGATTAGTTTTGATTAGAATGTTCATGAATATCATGCATAGAGTAGAATTCAATTCAAATTTCTAATATTACATATTTTTATCTAAAGTACTGCAAACTAAACTGCTTTTATCTAAAGTACTTTTATCTGTACTGCAAACAATATTATATATATGTATATTAAACTTTCTGTGAATATGTTTCCCATTTTCTATTACAACATTCATTGGTTACTCTGTGACTATCAGATCTGTGGCATTATTTGTAAAATAACAGCCCGTCTATGTGGATGCATCTACTAATCTAATTAAATATTTATGTATAAAAATTCTAACGTTTTAAATGTAATTGATATCTTGGAACAGAATTTATAGCCTCAGAGATCTGGCACAGTTTCTACTTTCTTATTTTGTATAGTTTAAGTAAAATAAAGTGATAACATCGAATGATAATTCAAATTGATATTATATAAAAGTTATATGGTATAACAATTCACCCAGTTAAATTGTCCTGGATATGATCTCGAAATACTTAAAATCATTTGATATATTTGAACATAATCATGGGGAGAATTCTGGAGACTTGGTGGCAAAGTCCCGACTTTCAAACCTGATTGCATTGAAATTTCATTGTGCATAAGGACTTTTAATTTAATCTAAGAGAAACAATCTTGCATTACTTTGATGTAAAAGTGTACGAAGAAATATAGGATTGACCCCCCCCCCATCATATGGCAAGCAGTTACCCCATCTTGAAACAGCGGAACAATTGCTTTAAAAATAATTTCATTAAACTTTGAAAGTTTTCATTACATTTCTTTTCAATTTCTTATGGACTTGAAAAGAATGCCTGCTTGTTAAAATGCATCTTTTATTCATAAAATATATGAATTCAATAATAACTTAAACCAAAGAAATGAATTCTTCCTTAAGAACATTTTTGCTTTCAGTGAATGATTTTGTACTTTCAAGGTACATCGATCACAAATCGAAACTCTGATTTGCTCTCTTATCTTAACATTTTTACATTCTCTTTTACGAAGTATGTGAAGAGAAAATATTGCAATCGTCAAAAAAGTTCGAACTAGAGATTTTGACGAATCTTCCCACTTCAGACATTCCCCCTCCTCTTTGAAGGCAAATATCCCCGTGTTTGAAATTATATCTATCTGAGAGCATAATTTAAAACATTTTGAACTAGACGGGTGAAATTTGGTATATGACATTTGTTTTAAGTTTACAAATTTCTATCAAATCGTGTACGAAGTCCAATCAAAGGATGCCTGTTCGAATATAAGTTACCACGATACTACAAAACAAAAAATCTAAATAGTGAAACTGGTACACAGATTTACTATCTAAAATATAGATATGCATCGTATATCAAACAAAATCCATCAAATTGTTGACCTTAAATCAATCTGTGCTGCCAAAACATGTAAAGGGGATAGTTCAAAAATGCAATAACTGAAATATGTGAAATATAGTATAGAATGTTGTTATTACAACTTTAGATCTGTGCTAAATTTTGATTTGTGCTAATTTTGTGGCCTGGTGGTAAGGTCTCGGCTTCGGAACCGGAGGGTTGCAGGTTCGAGACCCGATTCCACCGAAGAACCGTCGTGTAAGGGGGTCTGTTGCACGTTAAATCCGTCCTGACCAAACGTCCTCCCGCTGGTGTGGTGTGGAGTGGAGAGGGGGGTGCCAGCTCAGGTGTCGTCCTCGTCATCTGACCACGGTTCAAAATTACGGGGTCCGTCCCAAAATAGCCCTAGTGTTGCTTCAAACGGGACGTTAATATAACTAAACTAAAAAAAAACTAAAAGCTAAATTTTGAATTTTATTGCTAGGAAAAAAAAGCCTCCAAGATACATATTACGTTTTCTGATATTTCCATGCAATACCCCAGAGATTAATTGCAAAAAGTAGCACTCTAATAAATTCTTAAAAGTTATTGTTGACCAATTGCATAAAGATAATAATATAATCCAAATTTATCAGTGTGCGAGAAAATTTCGAAGAGACCACTCCCACTGATTTAAATAGACGCCCAGCTAAGAAGTTTAAGAAGTTATATAACTTAAAGCTTTCCATTGAAGAATATATTTAATAAATAGTAATAAAATAGTAAAAAAAAACTTTATATAGCTCGATATAAATTTCATTAGCGCATTATTGTAAGATTTGTTGTAGCTGAAATATTTTAAAAGAAAACACTAAAACCCGTATGTATATTCCCATGTACGTTATTTCGAAATCATTTTTCTTGGTTTTTGAAAAATCTACAAAATTGCTCTTAAATGTGCTCTTCAAACCTGCTTTCTATGTCTTTGAGACAGACTATTCAGGTGACCAATGTTTTTTTCTGTCTCATTCATTAATTTACAAAGGCAACAAGTGATAAAAAATGTTATGATAAAAATAATAACTATGAATTTTTATCTTGACAGCGTACAAGGAATTTTGAAACCACCGAATATAATGTTTTCTAGAATATTGCATTTTTTTAAGTAACTGTTTAATGTATTTGCATGTCTCATTACGATGAATTAAATTAGGAACTTGTATTGATCCTTTAATATTATCTTAGCGCAGCAAATCACCTGTTAAGCTTTTCTTAATAAAGAGATTCCATTCACAAGCTTTTGAACTGCCCTTCTAAGCAGCTTTGGACATAGAGTAGTACTACACCACTGGATTTCATAAAATAATTTCATTTTCTCTCTATCTTGACCATTTTTTAAAAAAAATAAGCAAATACCCTAATTTTTTAAAGCTAAATTTGTCACTCATTATCATATCGAAGTAAGCCAAACAAAATTTTAAAGATTGAGAGCATATTTTTACCTATGTTTCTCAAACATAAAATATCTGTAAATTCAATAAAACATTTTAGGATTATTCCTAAAAGTTTTCGTTTTGTACTATTCAATAAATATACATACAATACACTAAAAACAGTACCAGTTGTACATCCAGAAATGAGATTAATTTACTGAAGCTTTTTCCAGAACACAAAATCGAATATCCTGTTCATCAGTGGTTGAGGAGACTTTACATTTATTTAAAGTATTTATAACGAAATCACAAATTTGAAAGCAGATTACTTTTTTCAAATCTGAATACGTCCAGACTTTAAAAAAAAATAATGAGATTGCTTGATAGAAATTTTTTTTCCCAGCACAATAATTTTTATGTATGTTGGAAAGCAAGATATCGTAATAATATTGAGAGGATATCTCATTTAAGGCTTAATACAAAGGTCAGAATGAAATTTATTACAGAAAACTAAAATGTAACATCTGTTTCAACTGTCTCGCAAAAAATTATATTGAACCTTAAAGTTGATTGTTATTTAACCTTTATTCATATACAATAGCTTATTTTGAAATTGAAGCTTTGAAATTTGTTTGATAACTTAACCCTTAAATTGCGGTTTTCTTTAGGGAGTTGTTATATGCCCCGTTATTAGTCAAAGGGTTGATTGGTATAAAATTGATATAATTTGTCAATAATAGGAAGTTTATTACAATGGTAAAAATATAACTTAATAATACTAATCAGAATATTGAAAAATAAATACATTATGTACAGTGAGTTATTAAAGGCAATCGTAACTCATGATGTTTTTCATTAATCGAATATAGTTATGTGATAGAAATACTCATACGAATACATTGCACGATACTTATTACCCGAACATATTGGAGAACAAGAAATACAATGTTAGTATTTACGTAATTTTCTAAAATATCATTTTTATTTCACATTTAACTGTATACAATTAAACCTTTTTAGTTAACATTAGATCAAAAACCAGTCGTCTTTTACTACTTAGAAATACCAGAAATCTGCAAGGTTCTATGTTTGTTACTGTTTTTTGTACTTTCCTTCTTTTTAATCAATAACATAATTCATAGAGAAAAATATTACAGAGACTTGAAATAGTTTTTTTTCTTCTCAAATTTACTAGCTAAATCGAATAAATTACTATATTACTATTTTATGTTTATTATAAAATTTCCAAATTTCTATTAAAATATATAATGAGAGAAAAAATACAATAAAGTATTTCACCTTTCCAAATATGAAACAAGCCAAATTAATTAAAAACTGAATAGTTATAAACAGAACTTTTATGAAGAAACGGCAAGTTTTACAATTGCTTGTAGAATATTCCGAAGGTTGTTTGAGGAACAACGTTTAAGATGTGTAATTAAAAGATAAAATTTTCGCTAATGGTATTATTATTAAAATATTTATCTAATCGAAAAATCCAAAGTTGTATTTATCAAGTTACCACACTTTCTTTGAAAAATCTTCATTACCTCATTAGTAAGTTTAATTGGTCATTTTTGATGGACATAAAGATACTTATCTAATCCTACTTTTAAAAAGAAACCAAGGTGATGTTACTGAAAACAGCTTACTTTTAGAGATTTAATTTAACCATTTAGGAAAGAAAAAAGGTTTTCGCAACTACATGTCCTCTTCATGAGCGACGGTTTGAGAAACCTTTATTTTTTGATGACTTTATCGATTGCTTTTGACGGGTTCTTTCGAAACCTTTGAAATATATCAAATCGGTAACACTGAGTCAAGATTCATTTGAAATTCTTGCTCAAGGTTCAATCAACTCGCCATCTTTCTTTTGAGATTAATACTTTGAATTCGCTTGTGAAATATTTAAAAGGCAAAGATTGTTGAACTGTAGAACACGAGATTTTTTTTGTCAGGATTTAAGCAATGGCACATTTTCATAATTGTGAAAGTCTGTTTTTTCAATATTTTCTAGAACGAAGACATTTCTATCTGAAGACATTTTATATGTGTCCATAATGGCACTTTCCTAAATTCTAGAAGCTTCTTTAGAAAGTAATTCATTGCTGTAAATTCTTTAATTGCTTTCCAAAGGCAAGAGGTTTCCAGAAACTAAGTTCCATTTTCAATTTTTGCCGTTTTCAAGCTTTGTTTTGATGATTTCAGAAATACACGTGCACTTTGCTGACTCATTGGCAAATAGTTAGTCATTTTGAGATTTCTGATTATTGCGTTGTTTGCATTTTGCGTATTTAAAATGTTTTTCAAAAAATAGAATATCTCACCGCATGCTAGTTACGTTTTATCACCCGCTTTCTGAATACTAGGAACTCAAGATAAATTGAAATTCACTGATAAATTTGTGAAGTTAAGGGCAGAAAATGAGTGAACAGATAGTAAGGAGGAGGACGTGAAATTTTCGTGTTGCAGAAAAAAGTGGAGGGGGGGGGGCGATGTTTCTGATTGATGATGATTGGTTTATAGATGTTTACCAGAAGGTTAAGGAGAGTCAAAGATTCACCATTACGCCACACTAATTCCCACTTCATTATGTTCATTTCTTTATCATCGCATCTTTCTATAACAAGAGCATACTAAAGCTCGTGCCCTGCTAATATAAATATTTTAACGATGGTGACAACTATGTTGGAAAATAGCATAACCATAAAATTGTATTATGCAATAGAAACGTTTTTCTGTAATAGATTTTTCTTGAAAATTCTTTAAAGGTAGTTTCTGGATACCTCAGTATCATGAAATAAAGAGTTAAGCCAAAGGTCCAAGGTCCATATTTTTTGTTAAATGCGAGTGAAGTATAAATTTACATTGATATGTGGTTGTAGAAATACGGAATATTATAAATGAAATAATAATAGAATTGCTACTGTTTGCCGTAACAGAAATATTAAATTCTGCAAATCAGACATTTCCACCTACTTGGATGCAGTTATATAAATATTGGAATAAAGTTAATTGTAGATATCGAAAAACGAAATTTAGTGAATTTCCATCCCAATATATTTGTGTGTTTTAAGAAGCTTTTTACTGACCTGTGAAATTACTAGAAATGCTTTAAATAGATTTGTAATCTTTCATTTTTATTATCCTGAAAATAAGATTAAATTAGAAATTTTAGTAGTGCATATACTCTGTAAATTTCATCTTTCATCCAATTTTGGGAATGTCTTTATTCATATAAAACCCATTCAAACGATTTAACTAATTCAATTTCCTCGGCTTTTTTTCATCTTTTTGACACATCAGATAAATATGAGCAATTTGATAATACCTTTTAATTTAATAAATTAACTAAATATAAAAATAGGGAAGCTATTTTACAGGTGGCTATAAAATAACTTTCTCTGAAACATCTGCCGCTAAAATTAATGAATTGGAAGAAACCAAATTTCATTCACAGACTGTAGAGGTCAAGAGCTGAGAAATAAAAAAACACAACAATTTAATAGCAAAATCACTAGATCATTCATAATCATAATCACCCAATCATTTTTTCCAATATTGGCGCTATTGGAACGAAAATTCTTCATATGAATGCAGGATAAATAAATATGCAGAAACTGATTAATGTTTGAGTGATAAAAAAATACACATATAGAAATGAACGGCATTCAGTATGCCATCCACATAAAATATTCTTTTTTTAATCAACATGATAGATCCTTGTCCATTCGCAACATCTTAAATGTGCTGGTCCTTCTTTTATGCACGATATTGCAAAGTCGTATTATGGTAATAACTTTTTTGAGCATTACTTTCTTTCAGCGCCATTTTGATTGCTCTACTTCTATAGAAATCTCAATAACAATTGTGAAAATATTTAAAGTAAGATATTTCACATTTATGGTAATAATTTTCGACATTTTAAATTATTTGATAACCAACAGAATAAAAATCAATTGAGAACATTGAAATCAGAAAAAAGTTATTTTTTATTATTGTGGTTTATTTTACACAAATATTTTCACAGAATATAAGAAATATGTCTAAATATATTTATAATGCAGCCAAAAAAATATTTAAAATGTATTATAAAGATAACGGTGCATTCCAAATTGCATAGAATAATGGAAACGAAATTTTTACATTCTCCCTAGAACGGTGGTTAAGATGTGTATTCAGAACATGTAGGCAATTATAACTAGCTCTTAAACGAAAATGCATTTTCATAATATTACAATTTTATATTTGTGAAATGCACACTGATTCAACATTGTGAAAGTTTCTTACGTTCTTTTAAATAAAAACCAATTTTTTTCTTTAAATTGTTATATTTTTATTGAATTGTAAAGTGCACAAGATAGGATTATGTATGGAATAGCACATAAGGCAAATGGCCTCCACAGTTTTGCTATTAACCTTTTGTTGAAATTTTCCATAACCATTCTACATAAATATGCACGCGTTTTTAGGGGCTTATTGACTTAGACCTTTGATTTCAAAATACAACAT
>JAPMOR010108511.1:0-59732 GCA_026543865.1 Argiope aurantia | reverse complement strand
TTTTTAGGGGCTTATTGACTTAGACCTTTGATTTCAAAATACAACATAAAAAAGAAATCCAGTGGTGATAAATCACACGGTCTGGGGGACCAATTCTCAAATTTTCGAATTGTGACCACCAGATTTTCATTGTTTTTGAAATATTGTTCAACAATGAAAGCACGTTGTTTTATTGTGTAACGCTCCATTGTTACTAAATCTAAATTATGAGATGTTAAATGTTTTTTAAATAGGATTGTCAAAACTTTACTGCATGAATGGTGGCAAATTCAAATCTTGCGTTAATTTTGAGGCACCCTTTATATTTAAAATTTCGCACTCTCTGTTATTAACAATTTCGCTGTATGTTAATTTCTCCGAAAGGGACATCTGATTCTTGCGAGCAAAATAGTTTTAATAATTATTTTTAACAGTTAAAATTTTGCTTTGATTTCTTAAGAAACATTTCTTTCAAGCGTAAATCGTTCTGAAGGCGTTAAACAAAAGATTTTTCCTTTGAATATGTTTAGAATATTTATGCTTTCAAATGCACTTTATGTTGATGCTGCTTAACAGCACGCGATTAACATAAATAATGACCTGTAGCAAAATTGTAATAAAAGAAAGCAATGCATATCTTTTCTTTTTTTCTGCGTTCATAAGCTGATCTATTAATAATACTTATTGTCACGCTTAATCTCTAATAAATGTGTTATTCACCCCATATAATATTATGGATCTGGGCAAAGGAGCAAATGCTTTGTATAGCATTGACTATCAATAGTTACGAAATATTAATCTTTGGCTAGAATTTATTATTTTCATTGAATCTAAAGTGTGATCTCAGTCAATAAACCCCTGGTATGCTGTTAATACACAAGAAACAGAAAGTTTAATTTGTAATTTGGCCACCCTTTTTTCCAAACCGATTAAAATAAAAATTTGACATATAAGATGGCTTTCGAAATTTCAATTATTTAAGATAACATGAAATCGAAAATACCAATAGAGAGATAGTCAACCCTTTGGCAGATTTCGTTCAAAAATTGTTAAGAATTTGAGTATTAGAAGCTGAATTTTTGTACCCAATTTTATTTATTCTAAATCTTTGCGTTTCATAGTAATCAAATTAACAAGAAAACACAAAGAGGAAAAATAAGAACTTCCTCAAAATGGATTTCGTTCAAAATCTGACAGGAATCTATAAATGTGTTGTTAAGTTTATATGGCCAATTTAAGCAATTAAAATGATCTTTGCGCTGTCATATTCACAAAAGGACGGACAAACATACTTTAGAAATGTTTTTTGGACTCGATGGTATAAAACATGGAGATTTGTCAAAATCTTGAGTTCGATTTTTTGATGATTAAAATACAATTTTATATTTCATACATGAGAAAGTAATATTGAAGAACTGATTATTATAATTCTTCTGAGTTTGAATTTTTTTTCATGAGTATTGCATTCTTTTATCTTTCATTAGAATTTTACTTTAAAATTCTGAATTATTTTTGCGATTACTATATCAATGGTATTTGAAATTCATGCTTTACCTATAAAAAAAAAGATATATGCAAAGAAAAAGGTAAAAAAAAAAAGGAATGTGAAATTAAAACCTAAAAGTAGCAACTTTTTCTTTCTTAAAATTTAATTCAAAGCCTTCACCTAAATATTAATTTTTTAGTTGCTTATTTAAATTCTTTTATATTTTTGTTGATTAAAAAATATTTGCTGTAATAATATTTTGGGATTTAATGAGATGAAATCAGAAAGCCGAATAATTTTGCCTTAAGCATTACTAAAATAAATCGATATAATTAAAATTTTTTCTAAAATTTGTAATTGGAAACAAACTTCAGATTATCATGTGACAGCTTGAAGCAAGGTGAATTAAAGAATAAAATTAATAATGAAGTCTTGCATATCATTTGATAATTTAAGATATCCACTAATATATGGAATTCAATTTTAATGTCAAAATTTACTCTGCAAGTTATTACTTATAATTCCAGAAGAATGACTTTTCTCTTTTCTATATTTCCTGTTTGACAGAACTTAATTTAAATATAGTTTAACACATCTGATTGAGAGAGACTTAACATTTTAAAATTTCCTTACAGTTTTTTCATAAATTTTTTTTTCGGAATATTATGCATTAAAGACTAAATTAAATAAACGACATCATAAACTTCATATTTTATTTATTTATTGTTGGATTATAGTAAATGTCAATGATCTGAGATCTGCAATTCTTATTATTTTATATACAAGGTCATCGGTAAAGTCTTGTTAAGACCTTTAAATTCAAAACAATGTCTAGTATAGCTAGGGAAATAAAGTGCTTTTATAATAAAATGACTATGCTAAATTATTGAGACAAGTTTCAGCGCCCCTGATAAAAAAAATCTAAGGAAATTTCAAAAAGGACTCAAAAAACAAAGATCAGCCAAAAAATCCAATTAGAAAAATGTACTGCATACGATAACAAAAACACAAGAAAAAGTTTTATAGAGTTATCTGTGAAATTGGGAGAAATATTTTTTTTTTGAAATTATGAATTTTCCATTTACATAAAAAAAGGGTTCGTCTTAAAGTTGAAAGATGTATCCTCCGATATTATCATACAGTTTTTTCGAGTTAAACAATGGAAAAGTGAAATTTAAAAGCGAAGAAAGTAAAATAATAATAAAAATTCTAAAAAACACACTCAGGAAGGAGGGTGGTTGGGGTGCGGATCTGAGGATACATTTTCTCATTCCCAATAAATCCATAACTATAGATACACGTTATTTTCGTAGTTATTCGAGACGCCGTTACTTAAAAGGCTTGAAAGAAATTTAGCGATCTTTCTCTATATTGATTTACTAGCCGCCTTTGGCGACCAGCCGGTTCGCTAGCATTACCGCTCTCTACAATTTTCAATTAAATATTTTAAGTAACTGGTCTCTTAATAGATTCTCAAACAAAACATTTGTAATCTTCAAATTTTGATAGTCATACCAAACTTATACTGTTGCTTAGATCGTTTCGCTCAGTTTACTATATATATTTTGCTAATTTGTTGTCATTTCCGGTAAAACTTCAACTTTAATTTAAAGTGGAAATGATGAAATTGCAATTAATATAAAGATATTTTTAAATAAAACCAAGCGTTTTATTTTATTTGTCATCTTTATTGTTACTTATTTATTATTATTATTATTGAATATGAGTATTGCAAACAGAATCGCTCGGTATTTAAGTCTTATGTGAACTACAAAATATTTTTCATAATTTATGTAATATCTCAAAGAATAATTCAACAAACATTTCTCAGATTTAGCATAAAATTCAGTTTTTAATTTTGCTTTCAAAAGGATTGAAATGAAATCAATAATAATATTTTGTTCCGGATTTTAAAAATATGTCAAAAATTATGAAGTCTAAATTTAATGCAGTAAGGTATCGTATTCTGAGAAATATTCTGGACACACCAAATTTTAAATAAATGAATGAATGTTTCTATTTTCCACGATAAACTAAGACTTATTTATGAAGTTTTGAATGTTAAAAATTTAGAAAAACGCAACATTTTCATAATCTTAGGCCAATTAATCTTGAGAAATCTGCGCGCTGATTGGCGTATTTTCTTTGAAACGATCGATGGAAAATCTAAAATTATCCTTTTTTTATTGAATAGTTATATTCAAATTTTCATAAATCAGTCAGTTTAAGTGATTGATTTAGTTGATTGGAAAATAACAACGTTTCTTATCTGCGATACTTCCAATTTCTAAAAAATTCTTTTTACACCGCAAGATGCTGTTTTTGGATGGAGGATCTTTTTCGTAAATTCTTCTGAAATTTCTCTGTGCTTGCACTATCGATTTCGTTTCTATGAACCACCATAAAATCTGTGCTTTCTCTTGTGGTGTATGCATTCTCCTTAATATCCGCTCGAATAAAACATCACATACAAAAATACTACAAAGAACAAACACATCAAAAGTAAACATAACATTTCAATAGTTGCCAAAAACAAAAGAGAGAAGAATGCAATTAATAAGCAGACGATATTTAGAAAAGTACAGATATTTAGACTGGAAAATGAAATTATCTGAAATTAACCACACGCGCAGACGATATTTACAAAAGTAAAAATATTCAAACCTGAAAAGGAAAATATATGAGTTATTCCATCAATAAATGCCATAAGTTTGTTTATATCTTCATTATTTTATGAGTCATTAAACATCAAAATGGGTCCGGGACTAAATAAACACCTTGTATAGAGAGTGTAAAAGATCATAAAATAATTTTTCTTGAATTTATTTTTTAGAAAAAATAATATTTCATATTTGTTTCATTTCCTACAGACACATGCCGAAAATTATATTTTTGCAGATTTCATTTCCAAAAAGATTTAATTTATTTTTAATTGGGGCTTTAATCAATGTGATGGCAAAACTTTGAAAAAAGCTGATTTTTTCCAATGAATGCGAAACGTGCTTAATCTTAATTTTTATTTTTTTCGAAAAAAAATTATTGAAAAACATAGTTAAAATATTTATTTAAAAATTCATTAAAAATAGAAATTTAATTTTAAGATTAAAACATTAGTATCATTTAAAAGATAAATTTTTGATCTTTAACTTCATGTAAAAATCCTTTTTGTGCGGTAATATTTTCGGAAGTTATAGCAGAAACACGTCAAAATTTCGCTTAATTTTTAAATAAATAAAATTCTAGTTAAAAATTCGAAAAAATAATCCCCAGGTGCACATTCCCGGCCTCCATGGTATACACGTGCCAAATTTGGTAGCTGTAAGTTGAATGGTCTGGCCTGTAGAGCGCCAACACACACACACACACACTGAGCTTTATTATAAGTATAGATTACATTCTCATTTCGCGGACCAATTAGAAGATATTGCCACTATTTTTTTCTGCTATTTTTATTTGGTATTAGTGTTTTTTTCCCTAGTGGATCACTATTTGCTTCAATCTGATTTTACTAATTAATTTTTATTTGGGTATTTTTAAGCATTATATATGTTTAAAAAATCCCACTACAAGAAAACAAAGATTAAAAAGGTAGAGAACTGCATGATAAAGGGTGGGACATAAACGCAGAAATATTAAATCCTGAGATGCTGTTAACGGTGGTAACAATCCGTTCCAAAGAATTTTTTATTCATGAAAATCAGAACTTCCTTCATGAAACTTTAATTTAAAGGCATGTCTATACTACTTTGTAGAAGTTACACGATACATTTTTTGAGAGACTATATATCCAAAATCATATCATGTAGGCATATGGCAATTAGATATATTTCAAATAATTTTAGCGATTTAATATGATTGTGCAGGAAAACAGTCTCAATCGATATAACTTATAATCTCAACCGATAATCAAATCAACCTATAATTTCAACATGAAAATGCATACATAGTTCGTAGTTGTTATTTTCCCTTGAAGTTTAACACGTAAACACTGTCTAATCTTTTATTATATGATAGAATGTATTCTTAGCAGAATTAGTTCTAATTTCAATATGTTATTTTTTTTTAAATTCATGTCATCATTTAAATTGTCTAATAAAGGATAAAAACAGTTTCATGTAAATAGGAAATGATATTGATCAGAAAAATATGTAAAAATGTATTTTCCTTTATGTATTAAAAAGTAATTTTTGAAAAGTTAAGTTATTTTTTCCTTTCAGTCCTTGAGTTCTTTCCTTATTATAAATATTATGGCATCTCGTAATTGATTCTTCCTCAAATCAACTTGCGCTTATTTAATAGATAAGACAACCAGCTCAGTCATTGGTCCTCGAACATTAATTGACTTTCGAGGACGGAACTCTTCAACCAGAAAGCATATAGAGGATTCAGAATTGAACTGCAATAATAAAATTTATAGTATGAAATCGAATATCAAGTGGCGCCACTCAAATAAAATCAATTACATTAAATTAAACGATAAATTAATAAGAAAACTCTAAAAAAATTAAAATAATGTATTTCAATAGAAAATATAACGAAATTAAACAAAATAATTTAACGAACAATAAAACAAAATTAAACAATTTTAAAATTTTGATACAAATTTTAATATTTTAACACATTTAAAAAAGTAGAAAATTGTTTATGAAATATGTTAAAGTAAATTAAAAGTAAACAAACTATTTAATTTATAGTTTTAACCTTACCATCTTAAATTTAAATGAAACTTATACATGCATTTAGTGCACGGAATTTTTTTTTTACTCCACTGTTTTCCTTTGTGCAATAATTTGCTGGTTTTATTTTTTTTCCTTTTACAAATGACAATAAAACAAAAAAAGTACCGGAATTTAGCTTATATATAAGCCTTTTTCTTTTCCCATCAATAATATAAACCCAGTTTTATTAAGAGCATATTTCTATAGCTGTTTATTAATAGCATTTTTATTATAGAACCATTTATAATTTACAAACTTCATTTCTTCTGTTTGTAATATCTAATTGTACTGCGCACCACTCAATTAAAAAAATCTTTAAAACTTTAAAAAAAATATAGAACAATCTAGAAGAACACCTTAAATAATTACTTTTGAGATCGTTTTTTAATTACATATTAATTGAATGTAATTACTTCAATTTATCCACATTCCTAAAGTTAATTACTTTCGAATTACTTTCATTCAGATAACGAATTACTTTAATTCAGACCCTCTCATCTCAGGGTCTGATTTCTGCGACTTTAACTATTCAACGTGGAAATGCAGTAACTAGTGAAAATCATGTGGGTAAAATAAATACATTCTTAGATAGCTTTCGGTAATATTTCTTTTTAAAATTATATATATATATATATTGAACGTCTTCACCTGCTTTCTTTCTTCTGAATTTTTGCTGAATATGTCGCTTTCTAGCAATGGATATAATAACGAAATTTTGGAAGCTGAAAAGATAGGAATATTCTGTTTAATAATTATGAAATAAATTAAGAATTAAGTAAAGAGTGTTTCTCTTCTGTTTATTCATTCGACATTTTATTACATATGTAATTGTAATTATTTATTATCATTATATTGTGTATAATAATCATTGTTTTAAAATACTACTGTTAGGAATATATAACTTTCCCAAGTTAGTTGAATGCTTTGTTTTTGCCTCTAGTGTCTGCAACTTCAAATTTAAAATGAATGATAGCCAAGGATTTGCCTTAACTAATTTAATTTTATTTTGAGCCATATTTTGTAATTTGCAAGCGTGATCAGAAGACACAGGTAAAATTAAAGCATGCAACCCCTTATTTGATCCCGACAGATTTAATAAGCTCCAGAGTGAGGTTCGCAAGCAATATTCTGAACATCCCCTTTCACAAGAGAAAACGGTAGCCTTGTGGTGAGATCTCAGTTTCGGGTCTGGAAGGTTCCATGGTCATAACCCGAATCCACAGAAAAATCAGATCTGGTGCAGTTTAAATTTGTCGGGGTCAAATGCCATAATGCTCATGTGACCCTTGAACTTTGGAGAGAAAAGATGTCAACTCATATATCACTCTCCCCCTCTGATCCTGATTTATAATTAGGAAAATTACGAGATCTATCTCAAAATATTCTCGTTTCGTTTCAAAAGAGTACGTTCATAAAACTGTATTAAATAAGATAAACTAAATTAAGAGAAAAAACTTTAAACTTTTAGTCTATATGATAAAATTTCCATGGAATAATGTCTCCAACTCTTAAGTATATTCTATTACACCAGCAAATGTAGTCTGATATTTTTTAATACGAACTGATTCAAAAGATTGGAAAGACAAATTCAGAATAAATAAATAAATTGAACAAAGATAAAGAATAGGGATCAGCTGATAACCAAAAATTTGAAATTGCTTCTATCATTGATTTCAGAATTAACTACATAGTTTAATTAATCGGAAAATAGCTTTAAAAATATTTTTTTTAATGAAATAGGATTAAAAATTGAACCTTAGCTAATAAAGAAGCATTACTCGTGAAGTGTGTGATCATCAGAGTTCCAGAATATTAATGAATCACTGGTGTTAATAGTATTTTTATTATCTAGTAATAAACATCACCAGCATTTAAAGTCTTCAATTTGACATAGTCCTAATAATATCTTTAAGCTTCATTTGCTTATAATTCAATCTATCGGCTTAATAGAAATAATCCTAATTGTAATAAGCGCTCAGACAATTTTTCCGTAAGCAAACGACGTCACAATCGCATTAAAATATAAAAGCGAACGCTTGAATAGATTAAAGTGAATTAGCTATTTCCACACTCGATTAGTCGCAGCTTTTTCACTTTTTAAGTACTTTTAAATACAAACAGTTTTCTGATTTTTGTTATAAAAACATATCGATGTCATAATCGGATTGATAACGTTAAATCATCATTGCTTCTTTTGGCCCAAATAGCGGCAGAAGGTGAAATCTACGTAAGCGAAATCTGTTAAGATAGAGATTTGGTGAGAAATGGCGATAGGGATGTTCTGAAAGTAACATTATTTTATGTAGGGCAGACTAAATGTTATCGTACTATCTGGAGCATGGATTAAAAGCCTTTATTACTTGTTTTTAAACAGTAAGAAATTTTGTAATTAATTTCACTTGTTTCAGTCTAATGAAGCGTTGAGATCTATATTGTCTTGAGAAATATTTTAAAAATATTATTCAAAAAAGATTGTGATATTTTATTCTTGCTGTGAAGGAACGTTGAAAATAAACAAATGTTTACGAAAAAAAAAAAAAATTTAAAATTTTAGTTTTATGGGAGTTTTATTTGAGGTGTAAGGAACAGTGCGATGGGAGTTATTAACTGTTAAAATATCTTTTATTCAATGTAAGTGAGGTCCACTGTAGCCTGATGGCGATGTCTAGGCTTCGGATTTCT
The DNA here is from genome assembly GCA_026543865.1 of Argiope aurantia. Lineage (NCBI taxonomy): Eukaryota > Metazoa > Arthropoda > Arachnida > Araneae > Araneidae > Argiope > Argiope aurantia. Next base: position 50,867 of record JAPMOR010108511.1, on the reverse strand, counting down.
TCGGGTCTCCAGGTTCGAGACCCGATTACACAAAAGAACCGTCAAGTAAACTGGTCTGGTGCACGTTAAATCCATCGGATCCAAATGTCTTCCTGCTGCTGTGGTGTGAAAGTTTGAAGAAGGGGTGATAGCTCAGTTGCCGTCGTCCTCGTTATCTGACCATGGTCCAAATTACAAGGTCGGTCCCAAAATAGCCCTATTGTTGCTTTAAAACGGGACGTTAATGTAACTAAACTAAACCAATGAAAGTTGTTGCTTCTTATGGCAGCGATTTAAGCCGAGAGAGCGTCTCTTGTTTCAGTAGCGCCATCTAGGGATAAAAGTACGTCTTAGTTACTTATTCGTCACATGCGCTTGCACAATCCCATTTTATTAGGGGGACACATTCACACACCTCACAGATCGAGCACAGACGAAGAATAACCATGTCCGAACCGGGACTCGAACCCGGGATGCCCAGACCACGGGAAAGACACGCTAACCCTATGCCAGGACGCCGGCCCAATGAAGGTGAATAATAAAAATGGCAAACCGAATTTAAGAATAGCATAGTAATAACAAATTTTGGTTATTTATAGGAATCATTTAATGTAGTATGATAGGGACGTTGAAAAAGTAATATTATTTTATGTATCGCATAGTTTTGTATTATCGGGAAGCTGTTTTGAAAAAGGATTAGAAGAATAGTTTATACATCTGAATACAAAATTTTTTTTAAAAAAGTAGATTTAATTTTACTCGTTTCAAGTTTGAAAAATTGGTATTTATCATTTTCCCACGTATTTACTTGCGAACTATATATTTGAAATTGTTCTCATTTGGTTCTGATTTGCTCCAAAATTGTTTACACTTGCTCATCTCATTGTTTCTAACATTTGTTTTATTTCTATGTCTATTTATTACCTGGTTCTTTTATATCTGATCTGTATCATATCTGTCCATAAAATGAGTGAAAATTCATTTTTACTATTTTTTATAAGAAGTAAAATATATTGTAATTGTCAAAAAATTCGTATTTAGATTTTGACGACTCTGTACGTTTTAGATATTTCTAAGTGCAAGAAACACATTACTGGGTATATATCTGTCTGTAAACACTATATCTCAACCATTTTTATTTAGACTTTTATTTGTGAAGCGTTGTATGTGAACTTACATTTTTAAATTTCTATCATATTTCATAGCTAATCTATTGACAAGAAGTCTAACGAACATGATAATTACAAAACGAAATGAGTTAGATGAAATTTGACACACAGATTTAGTATCTAAAAGGTAGATCTATATCAAAGTTTGAAACTAGACCGTCAAAAAAGGTTGACTTTTTTTATGATCAGTTCTTTCGCATACATCTAAATATGGTAATTTAAATATACAACAACTTAAATAAATGAAATATTTCATGACCATCTTTCCACTAAAATTGTAATTTTTTAAATTCAATTTTGGTGAATTAATATCCTAAATGTATGTTCGGTTTTCTTTACTGCATAAGAAAGCACAAAACTCTCATGCATGGGATTCTGAAAATAAAAATAAAAAATTTCTGAGTTCATTGCATTCATAACCTTGTCCAAGGTCATGAATTTTTTTTTGAAAACATGGGAAAAAACAGAATACCTTTATTAGAAAGCATGCTAGAAAGTGTCAGGAATATCATCCCCCTGATTTATTTTCTCAGAAGTGACAATAATTAAGTGATCACACATCGTTTGAGTATCAGTGCAGTATCTAGTAATTTTGTTATTTTTATCCATTTTGAATGTAATAAATGAAATAAAAATATATGTATAATATTTATTTTCAAAGAAAAGGGTAATAAATATGAAATTTTAAATTTATTTTACAGCATAAAAAACCCGAATGCATGCTTTGAAGAATATCTTTGCAATCTTTCCAAATCTTTTTTGCAGATGAATAAAATGATTGAAATAAAAACAGGATTGCAAAATTTGATTTCTTTTTGGCCTACGTATTGGGATTATAAGGATATTCAGATAAACAGATTACAAAAAAATGGTTTGGTGGACTCACGTGAACATTGAAATTCTTCAAATATTTTAACCATTGTAATATTTACTCCAAGTTTTCGTAATATAAGGGAAAGTAAAATATGTAAATGCCAGGTTCATTTACTTTACATAGAATATTGTATCCTGATATTTTATCAAACGTTCTAAGAAAAATGTTTAGACTGCAGAAATATAAATATTCGATTTCAATGAGAGTTCAGTAAAGACATTGTCAACATTTTAAACAATTTAATTCAGATAAATTTACAAAGAAATTTGTTTTGGATCCTAATGAAGGAAATTTCTCAATATTTTGGCAGAAACAAACATCTTATAAATGTACATTATAAATAAACAATTAGAGAATGTTTATAATTTTTGTTTTGAATCGGACAATTTTATATATTTTTTATCCTAAATAAAAGGGAGGCCAAGTTTACTACAGTTGTATTTATATAAAAAGATTACATCAAATTTGACTTGAAGGAAATATTCCGTTATCTTTGTTAATTTTCAATTTTCTATGAAAAAGAATTCTTTATTATTTACTAAATAAGTATAAATTAATTATTATCATCTTTTTCTTCAATACAAAACAGTCAATATTTGTGCATTACCTTTTTTTAAAAAATGAAACTTATTAACTCTTATCTGGAGAAAAACAATTTTACTTAGGTAAAAATTGGTCCAGGTTAAGAAATTTTTTCTTTCAATATTCTTATTTATAAAGATGCTCAAAATATTATATCATTGAATACAAATGGGGAGCAAAGATTTACTCCTTTAACAAAGATAATTTTATTTTATCCAGTAAATTCACCAATTACAATTTCAGAAATATTTGAATAAAATGGGAATATATTCGTAATATTTATTTTTAAAGAATTCTTTTTTACTTTCATCTGTCCACTTTATCTAAAATCATGCTCTTTAAGATAATTTCATTTCTCACTAAGAAATTTCATGCAAGTTTATCATGTCTTAAATAAAATTTATCATGCAAAATTATGCGAAATATTTAAATTGATTTTATTACCAGCAGAGGGCGACACGAAATTTAAACATAAATAATTCTTCCACAAAATGGAACATTTTTCTGATATTGATATAAAAAAAAGTCCTCAAATGGTTTCTTATTTTGAAAATTTTTGAAATAGTTGCTGAAGTTTAGCTAAACATGATGATATTTTGAAGATTATGAGAACAATGGAGTATTACAGACTAGGCAAACGAGGTCTAGGATCGTTCAATCGATTGAAGTCCAAAGGCAGGTCGATTAAAAAATTTTCATTACACTTATTTATAAATAAATAAATTAGAAAAAAATTATTAAATTTTGAGAATTATAAAGTATTTTAATTTTAATGAGTGATTACATTGAACTATAAAAAATTTTACTAAAGATTTTCATTCTCATTTTTATAAATCAATATATGATCAATTATTTAGTTATAATATATTGGAATATTTCTTAACAATTTAACTGGCGAGGTTATATTCCACTTGACAGGTCTCATAAAAGAATTATTTATAGTTTTATACATGTTTGAAGTTATTTATTTTCCTATAATTCATCAAAATGATAGTGTTTATACTTTATATAATTGAATCATTGACTAATAATTAAATTTCATAAAATTTCTATTGCTTTTATTATTTTCAAATTTTATATAATTTAAATAACAAAAAAATGTGTACATTTCTGCAAAATTTTTTAATCAAAATTAAACTAAGTCATTCTTGATTGTTAATTTAAAATGTTGATTAATTTAAAATGTTGTGAATTGTGAGATTAAATTTGCAGGTTATTAAAAAAGGCCTGATAATTTGAACTGCTTTGAACTAAAATCAATTATTGTTTCTAATAATTGAGTAATCTAATTCTTTCATACAAAGACTTTGTATTTACTGCGTTTTTATTGCTTAGCGGTAGATGGCAGCAGTAGCAATTTTTAAGGATAAATAATGAAATACTTCTTATTTTCATGTAAATTTTATTTGACAAAGTTTTATTTGAATAATTTAGGTATTATTTCGTGTAGAAATAATTACTTGATTATTAAATGAAATTGGAAAAAAATGATCCTCTAAACTTATTCTTTTTTTTATTAAATAATCCCTGACGTAAAATATTTTTTCATGAAGTTATGGTCTGGTTTTCCCATTTTATTTATGATATTTGCTTCCATATGTTGTTTATGAGCGAACAGTTTCTCATGAAATATTTGATACGAAGTATATATATCTAATTCAGTTTACTTTTTTAGCGTTTAATTTTCGTTCTTTAATTGTTGTGATTTTGCAGCGCTACTTAGCTTGATCGATGTAAGATTTTCTATAGGCAAAGTAAGCAATGCAAAATATCTAGTATCTCGGATATTAGGCCCTGCGGAGTTAATTATAATTGAATCTCTTTCTATTTTATGCTAGCATTAATTTTTTATTAGTAAAACAATATGAAATCATGGGGAAAAAACATTTCACTGGCTTTCTAAAAATAAATTGAAATGCATATATGCCAAAATATATAAATAAATGTCCCATTCTATGAGCAGAATTGATAACTAAATATTTTGTATAATAAAGAATTTTGTATTCCAAGAATGAAATGAGTTTACGCCAGTGTGCAATCTAGTGCTAAACAAACTACATATCATCTATTAGCATGCAATAATACATCCTGTTTTGTTGTACAGAAATGTTATGTTTATTCTTTTATTTATTTTTCCCTGCTAAAAGTGCAGTGGCTTTCTTAGTTACAATAGCGGGGAATATTTGTCGTTTATTATGGGAATATAGTTAGATTTTCCATGTGTCTCATTTAGATATTTATAGACCTAAATTTGCGCCAAAATTTTAAAGTAAAATACGCGCATCTAATGGAAATACGGCTATATAAAGGCATTATTGCTTTCCAAATTTCTATCAAATTAGTCAATACTATATAGATAATGTTTTATACCATTCAATAAATAATTGGTTAAGACATTTATATGTTTACATCAACATTTCAGAAATTAAAAGAAATAAGTTTAGGATTTTTTTCGAAAAGTAAAAGTGAGCAGAATTTTAAAATAAATGGGATTTTTATTTCTCTTCCTGTTGTAATGCAGTTGTTCCTACTTTCTTAAATTAGTTCCAAAAATTTTTTTCATCATATAACTTGAATGAAGGACATTTGTTCAAACAATTACACTGAAATTGATTTATAAAAAACACATTTAAATGCTTTTCCTAGAATTTTTATATATTTTGCTGGATTAACATAGCGAATTTCAAACATCAAATGATATTCAATTTCTTTTCAAATGTAAAACTAGGACTAATTGCTTACATTTTTGAAGAAAGTAAGAAGAAGAATATTTTACGTAAAATTGATTTCTGTCAGAAAAATAATGATAAAACATTTGGCAATGCCGTTTTTTCTAAATTAATTCTATAGTTGTAAAAATTGAATATTGAAGATTCCTTGTCTTATTCATCAGTTTATAAATTTCTTTCTTTTGTGTAATTTATTGTTTTGAAATAAAATTATGAATTTAATCTTTCTTAATTATATCCGATTATGAACTTTTCTATTTTCTTTTTTATTGATAAACACATAAAATGCATTTTGCATTGATGCGTTTTGCTTTCAAAATTGTTAAAAAAATTTTCATTCTGAAACATAATTAGCAAAATTATTAATGATATTAAGAAGAAAAGAGCAAATTTAAATATATTTCGACATTTGAGAAAATATCAAACAGAAGAATTAATAATTGTATTATTTTTAATAAAACTTGATTTCTTGACATAAGAGTTGTGCCTAGATTGGCAATCATTCGCTAATACGCGCATTTAATCTCAGAAGACAATTCTGAACAGTAGTTTGCCTATAAGAGCTGTATAAATGCCTTCTCATGAAGCTAAATCTACCCAATGCAACACGTTTGCCACGTATCCCACTGCCGGGAAGATATTTTTTGATTTTGATAACGAATGCAAGCAAATGTAAAAATGTTATGTGCTAGCATTCGTTTAAAGTATCTTAAATTTGCTTGCATTCATTTAAAAATCAAGCAAGAAAATTGAAAGCATGAAAAAAAAAAACATTCTAACTCCAGCACATCCTTATTCTCAGTAATTTTTCCCATCCTTATTCTTAGTAAATAAGATTAAATTTCGACTATCAGTTTGCTTACAAGAGCTACGTAAAAGCCTTCCTGAGACGCAGAATCTACGCAATGCAATATGTATCAGACGTTCCATTGTTAAGAAGGTTTTTTTTTTTTAAATTTTGATATCATAAGAGCTCCCTGTAATTTTTCGAAGATCGTGCAAACAAATTGAAGACATGAAAAACGTAATATAATTCCTAAGAGCCATCTTAGGTGATCAGTTCTTCACTTTTCATCTACATATATAAAATAATTGGCAAAAAATTAAGGGTCATTCCGATCCAACACTCTACAATTTCAGCACTTTTTATTTCGTATGAAATTAATACCATAAATAGTCACATGAAGGTCAAGTTAATTTCATAACAAATCAATGGAATCCTCTTTTTATTAAAGTCCATTCCGAAAGATATTTAAAAATATTACTTCTCAGTCCATTTCTGCGGGGGGAAACCCTGACAGAGTTCATCCGTTTTAATCACTGAAATAAAATATCTGACTTACCTATTTTACCATATCTAGGGTCACGAGCTTTCATATGATTGATTATTTTATCGAAAGTGATTCACTGAATTTGACGGGTGAACTCTGTATCAAGATTATGCCATGCAGAAAGCATTGCGCAGTTTAGTTTTTTTCAATTTCTCTCAAAAATGGAGGACAGAGGAGGGCAGATGATCCTTGATGACATACATAGGAATTAAGAGTTTTCATATGAAATCGAAATTACTGAAATGAGAGCAGCGATTAGAGATATCATACTAGTTCAGTTGTTTTATATGCTAAATATACAGATTCCATGATATTCAACATAGTTTTCATATTTAAAAATCGTTTCTTTATTATTTTGTAACAATTTTTTTCTATAATATTAGCCGTATTGCTTCTTGATATTGATGTTAAAAAAATTCTCAACCAGAGAAATTGAATGAATTTAAATAAGTTAATATTAAGAATACCTTTATCCTTTAACTCTAAAAGAATCTAAAAGTTTGTTGATAATTAGTAAAGAAGAAAATGAAAATTTTTATTTAATATGTATCTAATAAACTTTTCATTTTTTAAACATTAATGAAATATTTATAACTTTAAAAAACCTTTTGGAATAATTGAAAGAAGTCAAGGCTGTGTAAAGAAGTAGTAATCGTCTTAAATGTAGAATATACGTGGAATAAAATATCGATAAAAGAAAAAAAAAGAGTGAATACTTGTAGATGTGTATTTATTAAGTGAATGCAATCTAAATTAGGGCTACTGTTAAGTAAAAGAGTGAAACGGAGATAATTCAGCTGTTTCTTATATATGCATATAGTACGTTTCCCTGGCTTCTAACGAAATAATATTTGATGATAGTTTGAAAATAGTTAAAAATTAATGTAGATAAATCTACTCTAGGTATATAATATATATAACTGATTTCCGAAAGAAATCCATTTATAGGAAGGTAGTCTTAGCGAGTTAATTTGAGGACATAGTACAGAATTTAATTAATTATATAGTTGAAATTCAAAGTTTTTTCAAAGTTAATAGATATTCTACCTATGTAACCTATGTATATAAAATCACATTATATATGCAAAAAATCATATATTTCTTTAATAATTCCATTTTGCAAAAAAGTTTATCATTTAGGCATAGTATGGCTAGGATTATAAGCACTACAGATTAGAGAAATTTCAAAGTCACTGAACTAAAAAAAAGTCTCTTTGGCAGACAGTTACCTACAGGAAGAAAATAAAGCCTGTAAAATAAAAATCACAGGCTCACAAGGAATTATTTATTTTAAACATTGGGACAGCATGACATATTAAAAAGGATGTTCATAAAAAGAAAATACATTGAAGCTCAATTCTAACATTACATTGTCGCTGAATTTTTCTTTTTCACGCAAATGGAATTAGGTAGTTTGTTTTTCCTCGAGAATGTACGTTTTAATTTTATGTAATTCGTGATGGACATTCAGAATCATCTTCATTCAGCACATGTAGTCTCTTTTATATCGGTACGTGACAAATAGAACTTCCATTTCGAAAATTTATATACGTAAGATATGAATGCAGTGCTACCGGAGCCAGTGTTCTAGTTACAACTTCCCGCATTCTTCACGGAAGAGAATGTTACAAACCCAGATTCAACTGAAAATGTTAAATGTATTCGAGTCTGGTCGAGGCATCAAGCTCTTTGCTATAATATGGAATTTTAACTAGAAAAATGACTAGGCTACAATATCATTGATGTCATTTGATGCGAGATAAAATTTACAATATCTGGAGTTGGATGCCTTCGTATTCATGGATAAGACATCAATTGAAAACAAATTAAATTTATGGAATCTGCAGCCAGTAACTTTCGTGTTTTTCTGAAAATGATAACATGATCATTTGACATCAAATAAAGTTTATGATATCCCTAATTAGTATTAAGATATTGCTGATTCTCTAATAACCTGTTGACGAATGGACGGATCAAAGTAAACCTTCTTCTAGGTTTTGTTCTGCTGCATGATGAGAGTAGATCATTTTAAAAGGAAGCAATTGATTCATGGCCTTTAGCTATTTTTTTTATAACCTGTAGCTCATTGTCATGTCCTGTTATTTATTGGAATTCCTTTTCTGCAGCCTTTAATAAAATCTGCAGCAGGGTTTCGGTTTGGACTGAAAAATATGACACATACATAAAACATAATGTCATCCTGTGCCCTGAGGCTTATAACACTGAGTTATGTAACCATTTGGCTGAGTACAAGATAAAGGGAAAAAAGTGGAAAAAAGAAAGAAACGACAAACCGTCCAGGGATCTCCAGAGAGAATCATATCCTGAATGGCAGTATTTAATGTTTTGTGTTAATGTTTGATAACAATTAAATGAAGGGTACAAGAATATCTAAAAACAAATGGTGACAATGGGTTGAACTTATAGAGAAATATTTACAGACACAACCTCTTTATATTTTTGAGGTTGAATTATTTAAAAATTATTATTTTAAAAGGGAAAATTGATAAATAACATTGTAATCATTTATATGACATGTATAAATGTATAAAAACATTGTAGAATCGGAAATCTGTAGTGCCTCTCTGGGTCCTGTGGTTTTGATTTCCTTTGTGATTCGTTGGTTCTGTAGGGTATTGCAGTTATTCCAAATACACACACAGACACTTACGGTTCTATACCCACAAAACATTAATAAAAATATAAAATTTTTTAAATATATAAATTTTTATAATATAACATACAAAACTTTAAATCAGTATGGCTTGAAAACTATGGCATGTGATAATTGCTATGACATATCTTGGAAAAAGTCAATTTTCTTATTCTCTAAGTAGAAATCTGTTGCTATGGCAGCTAATTATTCAGGTGCAGACATCAATGAATTTTTGTTACAAGTTTCAAGTCATTCTCAAAAGAGCAATTAAGATATAAAGAAATACTTTAAATTGGTCTTATTTTACAATGTGTTGAAACTGTAGAACCCTTTCTTCTCAATCACTGTGTCTAACGTTTCAATCTAATTTTTTTTAACGCAAATAGGAAGACAGGAACTGAAGTTGAAATGACATCTTTTCCAAGCATTTCATAGACTTAAGATGTTCACACTTTTAGGTAAATAGACGGATTAATCTTATTTACAACAAAAATGGGCGAGGAAGTTAAATTAAAGTAGAAAAAAATGCCTGTTTTAAAGTTTTTATTGCAACTTAATTTCCCTTTGATTGTCAGAATTTAACGATGCGGCTATGATAATCCAGTTAAGTCTTTAATGAGTTAAGCATGCTTAACGATGCGTTTTGCGAGTAATGATTGTCTTCATTTAACTTGGTTATTTACTGTAACAAATTGGCCTTATTGGCTGTATTGATAACAGGCCAATTAGATGAGTAATACTTAATTTTGAGGGTTTAACATACTCATTTTGTGCCCTTGTAGTCATAAGAAATTTTAAGAAAATTTTTTCATGGTATGTAGCGCAACAATATGCAACAACATTAGCAATCTGACGAACAATTTGAAGTTCTTCTAACAGACTTTGAAAACCATAAACATTTTACGCTTAGATAAAAATAATTGTAAATAAACTGTAAATAATTGTAAAATATTTTAAATAATAATCTCAGATAAAAATAATTGTTATGTGTCAAAGCAGTTACCACAAAAAAAAACTTAGACGAGAAAGAGAAATTGCTTCAAACCATCGCTATCGCAAGATTTATATAAAGTAAAATGCCGTAAAAACAACTTTTTATCAATAAATATTTCAAAAAGTATCTCTAAATAATTTATAAATACTTTTACAATAACTTCTGTTAATATTTAACTCTCCGAATATGTAAAAATCACTGAAACTCTGACATTACTCGAACCTGTATCATAAAACTTTTTTATTATAATTTTTGACCAATTCGAAACAATATAAGCTGACAAGTCGCCAATCTTTTTTATCTTTTTTATTTGGAAATTTTATAACAATAATCGTTTTTTGCCTAAATTGTTTTATTGATATTAAAAAAATTAAACAACTTAGATATAAATATTTTTTTATAGATCAACTAGTTTCCTAGTTTATTTATTTATTGGGTTACAGATTATGCTGCCATCTAACTCTCGTCAAATCTTTTCCAACCCGTATTAAAATCTGAAATTCATTGAAAAATACGTTATTATGTTAAAACAAAATGGCATAAAAAATGCCAATGTCAAAATGTATTAAATCAGGAAAATGTTTAAGATAATTAAAATAAAGAAGATTCTCTTTTTCCAGAGCTTTTATTCAACAAAGTTTCAAAACTTTACAGCTATCTTTACATTTTAGTATATAGCATTCTGTATTATCTGTAACTGTATGTAAAAACGGTAACTTATTCTGTAACTATATTTATTAACGGGGGTATTAAAATTCTATAATTCCTGTATTTCTAAACATTATTTAGATTTTATTTCAATCAAAAATTAAATTTTGAATTAACAGCGATGAAATTTTACAATTTTATTTTCTATTTTTCAATAAAGTGGGATGAGAATTAGCATTTATTAAAAAATCTAACTTGCTTCTAAAAAAACTCTAATCGATTGCCAAATTCTCAAATTTGTTTTCTCATTTCAAACGATTTCATAATATAGCAAAATAAAATAATCAATAGTTATAACACTGATACTTATAATAAATAGTAATGACAAATAAAATATTAATAACAGATGAAACGCTTAAAAATAGTAAATAAAATTACAAATAAAAGTTAATAAATGGCCATCAGTTATAATGATACACAAGATGACAGAAAAGGACATCTGTGAAAAGCATACCTGTCTCAAATTTCATATTCTTTTCACTAAGAGTTGCGATTCACCTACAATTAACAAAGAAAAAAAATGAGATGTTATGAGATGACATTAAAATTGATTTTAGAACAATACACAGTTGTTAAATGTCATCTCTGTCATACCTTGTTTAACCGTGTGTTGATACTCATCTTCTTAACCCTAGGGTCAAATCTTTCAAAAGTAAATGATCTTTGGATTGCGGAACAGGGTAGGATCAACTAAACACAATACAGTGAATCAAGTATTGTTCAATTGTCAGCAAAGCGATTTAAATCACTAAACAAAAGCGAACATTAAACTTCAATGTTTAAGTTTGATAAGTAAGAGATTTTGAGGCACACTTGGAGAATACTAGTGCAAAGTAACTGGAAACGATTATATAATAACAAATATTTATGCGGTCGTCAGCCCATTTTCAGTTATGTAGAGTTTCAGAAAAATAAAATATCGAAACAGAAAACATCAGCTTAATATGAACCAAATGATTTAGAAATATGTAAGATTGATTCAGAAAATAACTTGCATATTTTAACAAAATTTCATGTGATGTGAACTAATAAACTTTGGTGGCTCTCTAGTTGTGTTTCACTGTATCGTAAAGACACTATTTTTAATGAGATTGCTCCATACTGTTTGTTTTAAGAGTATAGAGTTGATATTGGAAATTTTAATATTAAATGTGTGAAACTGCAAAGCATAAACCTTCCACTCTATCATACGGCTATTGCTGAGAATTTTACTCGAAATTAGTTTTTAAATCAACATTTTTTTAATTATTTTATTTTTTTTATCGAATTTAAACATGTACCATACGAAATTTGTATTATTGTACTTTAAACTTACGAAACTGAGGGCATATTTAAATTTACAAACCATGAGGTCTCGATATTGGTATGTTTTAATCCTCAAAGCAAATTTTTCTAAAACAAAAGTATTCTGAAAAGAAAATTCACTTGAAACTACACTCCAAAATAGAAGTATCAGCAAATTTTTTTTAAAAATATACCTTTTTTAGTGCAATAAAAAGTAGACTTCTTTCATTTTAATTGTTTTCTATATTTAGTATTCCATTCATGTTTGATTAATATATATATAGAATATTATGAATCTTTTAAATACTTTATTCAGTATCAATATAAGGTGTTATCACTCGTATCAGATTACATTTTTTTAAAAATAAGTAGGTTACCTGATAATAGATTTCTGAAAATATTAAAATGGCATATAATCGATAAAAACACAAGAACAAACAAAGTTTCAAAATTATATTACATCACAAATTGAATGAAAACTCAACCACAAAATACCGTATGAACAAACAAGTATAAATAAAAATACCCAAAATATTTTCCAAAAATTTGGAAAAGAGTTGTTCTCATAACATTCCTATGCATAAATAATGGAGAAATCCCAAAATTAAACAAAATTCTAAAAGCCACAGAAAGAATATTTCTTTGAGTTTATAGTATTTTCCCTTTTTAAAATGCCAGGATAATTTTTATGAATGCGACAAATTTTAAGGTTTTGTTCTGTTTCTTTTATAATACTCTGGGCTTTCTTCATATCATTATTTTATTTATTATCTTTTGAACACAAATAAAGATTTTTAAATTTTTGACTGCGTGTATTTATCTGATCATTGATTTAATCGATATTGTTTTTTTAAAAATGTGTTGCTTATGTGAATTTTTATTTTTCACTTCAGATAACTAACCATTATTTTCAGATTTTAAAAGTTACCATTCACTTTAAGTGAGCTTCACTTGTTTCATACTCCCAAAGCGGAAATTTTGTGATCAATTTTTATCCATTTCATTAGAATTTTACGCATTTCTATGTTCACCGAGGTAATAGTTTTAATATATTTTTATTTTTATATTTTCAGAATATAATTTTCAATAAGTGTTGATTCAACGTATCGAGAAAAAATAATTTCAACATTCCATAATATTTACAACAACCCATATATTGCATACATAAAATCTAAAATTTGGCGCATTCGCCATATTACTTAGGAAAATAGATCCATTAAAATCATGTAATGCAATATTCTACAGTATTTACAATAATCTATATGTATAAAATTGAAAGCACATAAAATCTAAAACTTAGTTGGCTCATCATATCGTCGAGGTATTTTCATATCCAGCCAAATTATGTAACTCAACGAGTCTTTGCATCCGAATGTTTATGGTCGAAGTAATTTTAACAAATATTTTTGTATTCAATGAATGATAAGGGAAAGAGTTTTTTATTTGCAATACTTCCTTTATCCGAAATGTCATACTATTTGACTTTAAATGTTTTAAGTTTTGATTTTGTCCCATTATAACAGTAACAGCAAATAAAAAAAAAGAATATCTCAATGCTGCTGTTATCAACTAAGAAATTCCACGTTCTTGTCACAAGTAATTATATGTTTCATGCCTCAGAATTGGAACTCCACATAAATTTTACAATTATACGTCCAATTATGAAACTAAAAATATAGTTTATCCGAAAGCTTTTGAGTAATAATTTATTAATTAAAGTTGGAGTACTTAAAACCTTTTAAAATGTTGAGGATAAAACCTCAAAAAATACAAAATAAAGCAATGCATGTTTTGTACTTTCTTTTATTACATATAGAACTAATAGAAAAGGGCGGAGTCGTGATTAAAACGCCTAATTTTAAATTGAAAGCAAGAAAAAAAATTAAAATGGTATATTTCTATGTTTTAATGCTCTAATAATGTTACATTTCTAAAAAGTATTTGCAAATTCATACTGTACAAATTTTTTTTTCACAAAAATTATTGTAATCACCAAAAATTTCGATATCGTTTTTTTCAGACCTGCTTGAGTTTAAAACCACATTTTTAGAATTAGGCTTGTCCATATGCTTCTTTGTCAATGAACTCGATAATTCAAAAACACGTCGATTTGAGTGATGAAATTTGATACGGAGTTAAAACATAAATTTTGTTAATATCTTAAAATTTTGACCCAGTCCGTGTATGGGAAAGTTTATTAATCCATTTGTAGTAGAATAAAGCAATTCAAAAGTGTGCATAGTCATCTAAATGAAATTCGACATTCAGATTTGTCATTGGAATTACAGATATGTATTAAATTTTGGATAAATCAATCAAAGGAATTGGGGAGATCATTTGTCGGTCTGTATATTCGCGTATATCTGTTGTTCAAAAATGTAACAACTTAGATAAATAAAGTTTGGTACGCAGTCTTGTATTCAAAATTATAGATTTATACTAAATTTTGCATCCAACAAGTACGAAAGAATATGTTCAAAATGCATATTGAGTTTTCTTTATTTTATTAGGAAAAACAAAATGCACCATATTATCTTATTACGCGTGGAATTTGAGGAGGAGGCACTCACATTTGCAGACTGCTATAACCTTCGAGGGTTTGCTGCCTTAACGTTTTGCTCTACTTCAACCCCGTCCTATGTTCAGGGGATACAGAAGAGGATAAAATGAGAACATAATAAGAAGGTTCTAAGTTGTTAAATATACGAGAGAATCGAATGTGTTCTCGTCATAGTGCCAAAGCTTTGATCATGTGATTTATAGATCCTTCTTCGGTACTATATTGACAAGTCGCATTTTGATCAAAGAAATGACTTTGAATCACAGAATGACCAGTGTATGTTTGGTTAAGATAGAAATCACCCTCAATTCGGTTAACCGAAACGTTTTGACATCAAAGAGATCATAAAGATTCCAGTCATTAAATCTTCTATTAGGGATATTTTGTTAAAGCCTTTGTCTTTAGCTCTTTCTTAATGTAAAAAGATATGACATTTTTAATGTTTCATAACTTAATATGTAATGTAAAATGTAATGGTTTTTTCTATTCTTTTTCTCTACCAATATGTGTTTTCTCTAGAGGTTTTTTTTAATTGTTTGCAAGGGTACCAAATCATCAAGTGTGGTTTGATCCTTCGTGCTAAGTGGGGTAGCTCTTCGGCGTTCCCATTAAGTTCCCGTACGGCCTCTGACTAGGCCGGGGTATCACATAGTATAAAAGAGAATTGAGGAGAAATATTCTCTGGCATTTTTTAATACAGCTTCACAAAATATAGCTTTTTCGCCATTAAAAAAACTTTTTGAAAAAGGAAGTTTTGAGTCAGAACAAACCGCATGGTGTCGTCTTTTTAAAAACTAGATAAAACAGTTGAATGGTTAGAAAATAACTCCAAAGAAAGAGGGACAAACATTTTTTTTTTCTTTTTTGAAACGTAACATACTATCAAATTAGCAATCATCTTTTTTTTTAAAGTAAATTTTAATTCCCTTTTCTAATTATATTTCTAAAATTATTGATTTTAGTGTTTCCTCTAGTATTGATTTAACTCCCAGTTGTTTCCGTCTTAATTTAATGGTGGTAAGCAAACTTCCTATTCCGGATGGGACGATATCATGCGAGTGGAATTTTTATTTCAGGTAAAGAAGCGTACGAGGAAACGGCGCGATATTTTTCAGCTGTTAATCCGTTCGGATCAAGTTTTCGAGGAAGTGATAATTGGTTGAGTTTGGCTAAGAATAGACCTCACGCGACTGGATCGCGTAACACCAGAACGTGATTGAAAAACGGCATGGCGTACCACCTTGCACATGGATATCTGATCGTCACCGCTAAATAAGGGCGTGTGTAACGATTTATGTAATAGAAACCATGCAGAACTCTTTAAAAGATATTTCTATATTTAATTTGGTGTCTTGTTTCGTTTGATAAATGATTCGGAGGTTTATTTCCAAGTTAAATTTAAACTTATGTAATGAATTCCATAGTTATTTTTTGATAATATATTTTCATATAAGCGATTTGTTTTAACTCCTCAGATAAAATTGTATTGGTATAATTAACATTAAAATTACCCTTCCAGCTTGGCATACTAAGATTCGCGTGGGTTGGAAGTTTGTCTGTTTTCTGCTGATTGGTTCATTTCAAATTATTCAAATATCATAATAACGGCTTTCAACGCTTTTGATTGATTGGATCAACAGTTACATAAGAAAATATTTTTAGGCCCACTAAATAAATGTAGAAGTAAAAAAATGCAAACACAACACATATAAAATTCACACGCAATGTTATATGTATATATATATGTAAGTAAATTGTAAAGCTTATAATCAAAAAGTTAAAAATGCATTGTTTAGAAAGCAAAAAATTGTATTTTTATAACTTAGATGCCACAATTTAGGAATAGGCACTTGAGAAAGCTAAAAAGTAAAAGAGGGAAATTGAAAATAAAAAGACCAACAGGAATTTTTACATTGCTTGTCCTCCATGAGCGAATCAATACTTGGTTTAAACGTAACAATTACAAACTCAAAATATTTTCTACATTCAGTTTGTTTCGGTAATGTATTAGAACAAAACTGAAGTCGTGAAAGTACTTTTATGCAGATAAATGGTCAATAATCCATAAAATATTTCGATGCGAGTTTGGCAATTGCTGGATACTATTATCAAATATTTATCGAGAATGGAACCAATAACACTTATCTAAGGAGATTTTAAAGTAGAATTATAGTTTAATTAATGAAGGTTTCTCGACTTGATGGTACTTTCACTTTTTTTTTTATGTATTCTTCAAAATGATTTCTGATCCTTGGATTCTCATCTTCACATTTCAGAAGCAGAATGTAAAACGAAAATATGAAAAACCATTCTGTGGTCCATAGGATTCGAATTACTAGATTATAAAACTGATGTTTATAGCGTTCTGTTTCGTTCAAAAAATTGTCACTTTTCAATTATTGTATCTAATTATTTATGAAAATTACAGGGAGAGTAAGCAATATTAACAGCAATGCACATGTCTCACTTCTGAAGCCTGAACAGGTCTAACCTCAAAATAAAATATTATGATATAAATGATAATTATGATATTTCAAATAAATTTTATTTAAAAATTTGATAAATGTTCTAAAAGTTTGATAAAAGTTCTAAAAAATGTTCTAAAATTAATTTCTGTTTTTTTCAGTTTTTAAATTATAATTCATTATTACAAACATTAAAGAGTTCTAAAATTAGTTTTTTTTTTTCAAATCATCCGTTAGTTGAAGTCGCATTTTTTTCAAAATTATCAAATCAAAATTTAGTTAAAATATTTGATTAAGTAATAATTAAGTTTCGAAAATATTAAAATAGTAAATAAATGTAATAATAATATGGTTTCAATTAATTTATTTTGGAACAAACATTTTCTCATAATAAAGAAATAACGACATTTTCAGATTTTGCATTTTAATTCTACTTTAGTGGACTTCATTTGCTATTTCGCTAAAATAAAATAAAATAATAAACACTGAAGCCGATTCATTTGCTTATGATATTTGAAAATTCCATATTTGTAAATAGAATTTATTACCAAATTGACAAAATTATCCAACATATTTAAACATTGGAGAGGGTTCAGGTGAAATCTTTTAATCTGCCTTTTTTTTACAATGCAATTTTTTTTTTCAGGTTGGGCAAAAATTATAATATTTTCTATAATATGTTTCAATTGAAGAATGTGTTTCATTAGCAGTATTATCTTAAACAAAAATTACAAAAAATTATAAAATTGTAATAATTGCGTTTCAATTTACTTGAATTTGAAGATATTCTAGAGATATGTGAGTCTTAATTTTTTGAAATTGATTAATAAGAATACAATATTTTTATTTGAATAAGAAATATGACATATGGTATACAGTATTTGTTTTTATGAAAATAAAAAAAAATGTTAATAGTAAAATTTCGATGTTAATAAATTCTATATAGATTTACAACCGAAACACAGTGTTTTAAAATTTGCTTTCAAACTTACAATTTCTGTTGCAATTTTTGTCACTTTCGAAAATAATTGGTTTTAGAGTCAAATTTTGTTATGACAAATTCTTTTGGATTTGTGATTTAATCTCGTTTTAACAGTTTTGCAAACAGAATAAAAATTGTTACCTTTTTTCTTTCTTTTTACCTATGATTCGTGCATTAAATTATGATATTTCTAATCATAGAATCTATAATTAAGAAATTTATACACTTTTAATTTAATAAAAAATGTTGACTAATCAACATGCATCTGAAGGTTTATAGCTAAATTATTCAACACATTTACGAAACCGGAGGTATTAATTATAAATAAGTAATTAAATTTTATTGTTAATTGACTTGTTAAACCACTTGAATTAAAAAAAAACATTTTAAGATTCCGTATTTATCTAATATAATAAGTATAGATTAAACTATAAAAGATAAAGACAAATAAAATAAATGTTTTTAATTTTATTAAATACATTTTTAAAGATTGCTTTTGTTTTTTTGATAATAAAATTTTTAGGAAAAAGATGCCTTATTTTTTATTAATATGTTTTAAAAGTAATCAGTTCCTTAAAATTCTGATGAAATTGATTTTTTTTAAATGGAAAGGCAAACCTTTATCTACTGGGAAAATGTTTGTATTTCATGAATAAACTGTAGGATGAAAACTATTTGACAGAATAATTTTAAAATGATAATGCAGAAAGACAAAACAGAAACAAGAAGAATCATTTCTATTCTTGAAACAAACAAACAAAATGAGATACATTAAGCCAGTTGGAAAAACCCGTTTAAATTTTAAATCAATTTTGAAGGCCGTATTAAATTGTGTGTTTGAATTTTCTGCAATTATTGAAAGCAAAGGCAGCTATAATTTATGATTTTTTAAATTTCAAGTTTTTTTTTCTTTATTCAGGATATTCACTTGACATAGATGAAATGTCATTACTCTCACTTTATTAATGATGTTTCAAATAAGGGCCCCACCTTTAATTTTAGCGTTAAAATTTGAAGAATAAAGAAAAAAACCCCCATATTACTTTATATTGCTTAATATTCACTAATACTTCTGACCAAAAATGTATAGCTTGAATAGGAGAGTAATAGTTTATCATTCCTATACGTTTGAAAGAAGCGAATAAAGTACTAAAATGATTCAAACAAGTTTTCTAAAAGTAATAAACTAAAATACCCTTGAATGAAAGGAATTTGAAATGCATAAGAAATAAAATTATAAATTTGTATAAAGGTTAACA
The DNA here is from genome assembly GCA_026543865.1 of Argiope aurantia. NCBI lineage: Eukaryota > Metazoa > Arthropoda > Arachnida > Araneae > Araneidae > Argiope > Argiope aurantia. The sequence continues at coordinate 31,295 of JAPMOR010108511.1, read as the reverse complement.
AAAGCGTTTTTTATTTTGGTATTAGAGAATGTAGACTTTTTTGTATAAATGAATTTTATTTCAAACCATAAAAACTCTCCATGCCGATTAAACCAGCGAAAAAAAAAATAACGGGACACTCTATGAAATACTCTATTTGAAAAAGAATATAAATGTTTATAATAATAGTCCGTACATCAACAGCGATAAAAATGAAATAATAGTGAAAAGAGCAGAACCGAAATTTAAGATATCTAAACTACAGCGATAATAACACCATTCATTTTTATTGGGATAAGGGGAAAATTACCTACAAACAAATATTACTTTTAAGAAGCAGATGGCATTGAGACTGTTATATTGGATTATAGATTCATACAGGATCCACAACTGACTCTTTGTAAATAGAAACGAAAAGAATGAAATACTTGCTATGTTAACGAGGTTGATTATAATGCCTCAAGCCTTATAAAGTCAACTATTTCTTAAAACCTATGTTGAAAATTCAAAAAAAAAGTAAATTTTTAAGGCATCGTCTATGTAGCATAAAATGCGTCTTTAAAATACATAAAAATATCCGTTGAAAGTTCTAAAATACAAGTTTCTTCAGTATCCAAATACTAAAAGACCTCAATTAATGAAAAAAGCAATGCTTTGATATGGATACAAAATAATAAATTAAAGCAATATTTTAATTTAAAAAATTTGCTTAGTATCAGAATAGAACTTGTTTTAATATTCTTATTATATGTCAATATTTAGAGAATTGCCACAGAAATCGGATACAGGACGATTGGTTTTTTCGGTATTCTAATTAATATGAGGGTGAATGTAGCGAAGAATTTTAGAATAAAAAAACATGTCTAGATAATGCTGATGATGATCCAGCTTTTAGCAATTTATTTTTTCGCTACATTAAAAATCTTCAAAACACCATTTACTTCAAATATCCTTCACTAGAGGCACTGCCATCTATCTCTGATGACAGCGCATGGCCATTAGCGAAAAGTATTTCAATTTGCTGATCTAACATTCCTTATTCGAGCGTAATTTTAGCATAAATTGATATAGCTCTACACCTCATATATTTGCTGAAGAGTGTGTATTAAAATTAGAAACGGTAGTGGATATTTTCCTCCATTTTCAGTAAAACTTCCTCTATAATATTTTATTGAATGGGCGATAAAAAACAAGAACGAGCAAAGAGAGAGAAAAAAAGAGAAAGATTTTTTCTTTTTGTTATTGATGGATAGCAGATAATCACACACACTCAATTCGCTTTTCTTCTCGTGTCAGATCTGCTCCAGTGAGAATGTACAAACCAGAACGTAAACCGAGTTGTTTGTAAAAACAAAAAAACAAACAAAAAAGACACCAAACGATTTACGGTCTAAAGTTTATATTCTTTTTCATATCAAACCAGATTTTTTTTCTTTTTCTCTGATGAAAGGACAGGTGCAAGTGATATGCATGTGCAAACACACTTCAATGAAAAATAATGCGTCAATTCTTTTGTGCACAACCGAGCGAAGTTAATTTCGCAGTTACTATTGCAAATACAAACCAGCGATTAGATTTGAATTTGTGCATTACAGATGCAGAACTGGAAAAACACGCTGTGACCTGCCCCAAAAGGTTATTTTTATACTTAATTTAGAATTAAGTACTCGAATGCGGAAATTGTGTGAAAATGGGTTGGACTAACTACCACATGTCCAGTTTATATATTCAAATGAAATAAAAAGGCTTTTGCTTTACATCTACCCGAAACAATCTATTTATTACTTCCAAGTGTATCTAATGCACATGCATACATGAAAAAAAATTGCTTTATATCTATTTGAAAAAATCAGTTCTTTAAATAATTTTTTTTATAAATAATGTGCATTTAATGATATTTGAAAACTAATTTTTATAACATTATATTAGTGACTGTAAATTAGTTATATTTTTTTCCGAATAAGGGAATAAGTATAAGATATTTTTAGTGAATCGTTTAAAAATTGTCTTCAAATAATTAAAATATTTAAAAGAATAAATAGATTCATAATTATAATTATCTAAAGAAATTTTTTTATCCCTTTACTATAATACTAACAAAATTTGTGAACTAGCTATGTTCACTGGGAATATTATTTAGGTTTACTTTTAATTTATTTGTTTATACTTTCAGTTGCTCAACAAAATACTTGTGAGCATAAAATTGTAGTAGACACTAAAGTCCTGTTGTTTTAATTCCTTTTTTGACATCTGCTCTATTTATTATTAACAAGGGCGTTCTTAATGGATTCAAATCTCATGACATTAGCAGTGCAATTAAAATTTTATCTGGTAATATATTTGGAATAGTGAGTTGTTTTATATTATTATAATTAATATTTTATAAATTCACTCTTTGAATACTCATGTAAACTGCCTAAATGATAAGATGAGCATTTCTTCTACAGTTTTCATAAATAGAAGAAAATTCAATGGAACAGTGAATGTGGTTTGAATTTCATTAAGAAATTGAAACTATTGTTGAACATTATGCAAATTTTTTTTTAAAACAATATCAAAAATCCGGAAGAAGTTGCAAAGCGATTAATTTTTATTATTGAAAAGACAATTTTTCAAAATTTTGAAATCGTGTAAAATTAAGTGTAAAACTATAATTTTCTCTCATTATTATACTAAAAAAAGCAAAAAAAAAAAAAAAAAAAAAAAAAAAACCTCTTAATTTTTAATTCATTAAAATTTTTAAAATTTATTTCCTAAACTCACCCTTTGAAGTACATATGTTTCAAATGTGGTAGCTCTAGCCACACGATCTGACCTAGAAGTCAATACATACATATCCTTCCTTATTAATAGTATAGATTCTTAATAAATTCCGTACATTCTCTACTAAAAATCATTTAAATTTAGAATTATAAAATTTTTTTATTTCACACAATGTGTGGAATACTTCTTATCAGCAATTAATTGATTTCATTTTATTTTATATTATCAAAAATGTAATCATCACTACGCCATTTCTTCTTTTATTTCTTTAAATATAACTTTGAACCCCTTATGCAAATAAAAGCAAATCTTTTCGTCTTTTCATTAATCTATTAATTATTCATAAAGTTTCGCTGAATATTCTTTCGGAAAAGGAATAAACCTTCAAGATTCTTTAAAGAAAGATTATCTAAAGGCCGTGTTTTTATTTCTCTATTTAGGGCCAAGCTTGTACAGTGGTGGAAAATACTTTGAGACCATCATTGAACTTTTTTTTTTGCATTCAAAAATGCAAATCTTTTTTGTAATTTACATTCACACTTATATATAAAATGTAATAAATAAAAAGAAATGAATTTGAAATTTAAAATACGTTTATTGTAGCTATAAAGGACAAATGTGTAATGTAATGAAATGGAAAAAACTTTGAGACCAGTTTTAAAGAGTGATCGTTTGCATAATGAGATGACATAACTTTTGCGCGATTTTGTACAGGACAGTTGTGAGACTGAAAAGAAACACTTTCTAATCATTTCTTTGAGTGTTGAAGCAACTGAGACTATGGGTAGCGGAAAATTACCGACAAATTGAAAAAGGGAAAATCTTAGCATTTCGCGGAAGAGGAATGAGTGAAAGGCAAATTGCTAGCAAAATCAAGAGGTCTAAAACTGTGGTTCATCATTTTCTCTCAGATCCATGCAGATATGGTACAAAAAATAGAGGAGGAAGGCCATCAAAACTGTCAACCAGAATGAAAAGAAGTGTTATAAGGATGGCTGTTAAAGACAATGCACATTCTGCAGCAATAAAATCGACACTTAAGCTTCCAGTTACGGCTAGAACAGTTAGAGATATTCTGAGTAATACGGAAAACATCAAATATGCAAAATTCAAAAGTAAACCCAGACTTGAAAAACGTCATATTGCACCAAGATTGAACTTTGCAACATCTAATGTTTTAAAACCCAACTTGTGGCGAAAAATAGTGTTCACGGATGAAAAGAAATTTAACCTAGATGGACCTGATGGTTTAAGAAAGTATTGGCATGATTTGAGACAGGATGCTATGCATTTTTCAAAGCGAGTTCAAGTGGGTGGATCCGTCATGGTATGGGCAGGTTTCAGTGCTAGAGGTAAGACTGATATTGTGTTCACTAAAGGTAATATGAACTCTTTTGACTATCAAGATATATTGGCAAACAATTTTGTTCCATTAAGAGATGAACTTATGGATCAAAATTTGATTTTGCTACAAGATAATACGCCAGTGCACAAGTCTGCTTCAAGTATTGCTTGGCTAACTGAAAATAATATAAGTTTTATGGATTTTCCGGCCAAAAGTCCAGACCTCAACCCCTTAGAGAACATGTGGGGTATCCTTGCACGCATGGTGTATGAAAATGGTAAACAATATTATTCTGTGTCTGAACTCAGAGCTGCTATTTTAAAAGCATGGGATAAAATACCGATTCTAACATGCAACAACCTAGCAAAATCCTTCCAGAATCGTCTTTTAGAAGTAATTCGTGTGAAAGGAAAACCCACGAAGTACTAAAAATTGTAATGCTATACATTTAATTAATATTTAACTTTGTGATCTCAAAGTTTTTTCCACCCTTTTATGTTATAAAAAAAACATCATTTGAGTATAATGTATAATTACATTAATTTCTTTATAAAATAATATGAAGAAATTTTTATGTTTTTGTATTGTATATACTATTTGATGTATCTTTTCTTAGTAAAGTTAAAAGTTTTCAATTTCACATGTAGTCTCAAAGTTTTTTCCACCTCTGTAGAACTTTTACAACTAGTAAATATATTACAAATATAGTTAGTATTAAGTATGGGATTCGAAGACCTAATATTTTTCGCGTGTCCAATGAAATAAATGGGGATAAATATCAAGCTTAGTATTCATATAAATAAAATTAAATTTTTCCGAATTTGATTTTAAAAATTTCAAATGATAAAAGTTAGATAAATTGCTAACTTCAGAAATAAAAAGAAAGGAAATAAAAAATAGTATACTGACAAACCTAAGGAACTTTATTTACAAAATAAATATTTTACCTCATATGTTTAAAAATAAAAATATGTAATATTTTTAAATGAGGTTTTGAAACTAAATTCTGTTTAATACTGTCCAATCAATTCTTAGAATTAATGACTCATAACAAATAAGTATTTAAATAATCTGATAATTAGATATACCAGATGTTTTTTGATATTTTTATATTTAATTTACCATCGACTAAATAAAAATATTTCTCATCTAAACATTTGAGAATAAATATTATAGATAAATTATATATTATGAATTATGGATAAATATAATATTTCCTATTTCTTTTGAATAATTCCTTGCATAACCTTTGTATTTAAATTAGACCTACTTTGTTACTGATACAAGCATTTCTTCCAGCACATGTTCTAAATTAATCATGTACCAATAATTCAAATAAGGAACAGTTAGTTATACATTTGGCTAGACTAGCGTAAAATTATACTTATTAAGTTTCCCTTATTCTATTCAAAGCAAATACGGTAAAAAAAAAGAATGAAATGAAACTGTCAGCTGTAAAGACACAGTAGGAAAAAAAAGTATATTCACTTACAAATTCTCTTTTGGTTCGAAAAAAATTATCCTTAAAACGAGCTTTATCAATAGCTTATTATGTTAACTTTAATCTCAATAGTCCAGCTGCAGCCATTGGAAATGCAAATTATACTTAAATTCTCCTGTTGCGGGATGTGTTAAAAAAAAGCGAGCTTTTTTGGTTCAAATTCCACCAAGCTTTGATTAAAGGAAATTCAATGTTAGTAGGAAACAGACTGCTTCCTATTTCTCGTCTGCTATTTATAAATCTTTAATTCTTCCTCAAATAGCATGCTTTTTTGAATTTCTGTAACAGTTACGAAATATAATGTTGTTGCAAGATATTATATGCTACTTAGGGGATTTCATTTAGATTCTCAGCTTGATAAAAAGTAAAAAAGAGTAAATGAAATGAAGCAAGGCAAAATAAAATGAATACTTCCTTTCGCGTTCCAATGCTGTTTAGAATCTTTTCGAGCTTAAACAAGGAATCAATTTATATTGAATATTTCTTATATTATCGCATATATTTATCAGAAAGAATGCCTGGATGAAATGAAGCAAACTGAAAATGTTGCGAAAATTTCCTTCTCAGTTGCGATGTTTGGTTTGTATCTTTTAGGAATTCCTATTAGAAATCAAATTCTCGTATATTTTTTGAGTTATCTAATATATCAATCAAATATTAAGCTAATATTTATCTATGATTACATTTTTTTTGAAGCAAACCTGCACTGATTTGAATTTGCTTTTTACTGTAGATTTAATAACATTCATATATGGAGATCCGTAACCGGAAAGAATTACCTGTTTTAGTTTCTCAAATGAAGTTTTTCCACATGCTATTAAAATGTTTATCAAAGATGTATCTGAAAAATAATTGAATTTTGAATAACTTTATTATATTTGGAATTTGACTTTAAATATATTTTTATTAAAACCTGATCTTTTCACAACTGGTTTTTGCAATGTCTTCCCTGCTTATTTTTCCTTATTTTCTCGTATCCATACAAATAGAAGGTATCGTTATAAGCAAAAATGTTTTATTTTTAGGTTTTAATGAATCTCCATGGACAGATTGTTTAAGAATCAGGGAAATAATTCTTTAATTTATTTATTAGTTCTGACTATATATTAATATGAAATTCAAAAACAGAGCTAGAATATGAAATTTCATATCTCATATTGTCTCGAAAATTGTGCATTAAAAATTTTTTTTTGAATAGTTTCTTTCTCAATTCGCTCATCTGCATTGTAGGTACTATAATTCAAAAGAATAAGAAGTTAAATAAATAAAATTGTTATAAAATTTTTAAATCATAATTGCAAATCTGCTCATATTTTGTCCCAAATCTATTAGACTGTTTGTTGGTTTGTTTATCCGTACATGCGTGAATGCGACAACTAAAAAATGCAACGGACTCCGTAAATCAAATTTAATATGAGGTTTTGGTACTTAATATGATAGATATTATCAAATTTTGTACCTAATCATTGTGAAAGGAAAGATGTGCAAATTACATTCTTGATTCTGTTCCTTATACGACGAACCCAAACACAAAAATCTCCATATAGTGGAAGTATAATGGGAACTTCGACAGAATAGCTGATTTATTACAGTAAGCAAATTTCTACCTGATTTGATATAGAGAGTTGCGAATGGCTTAGAGATCAGTACATTTACTTTCTGATGTAGTCAGATCTTTTACGTAAATTTTCGTTCCCATTTCTTTCCGCAAATATGACTCGTAAATTTTTTTCGAAAGACTCATTACTGTTTCTTTTTAAGAGAAGTTTTTTTTTACATGCGCAATATGCATTTATTCAGGTAAAAAACTATATATATATAATAATAATAATAATATATATATGTGTGTGTATGTATATTAACAAAAATTAGAATAAAAGTTTGTACTTATTCTAGAAATGAATTGAAATACTTGTTTTAAACATTTCAATATCTCCCCGTTTGAATATCGTTGATCTTAGAGACGGTTTATATCGCTAAAAGTTGTGAAGCGAGTGCAAAAGCAAATGTTTGTATGTCAGCATTGTGAACAAGAAAGTACTTTGCTTTTCTGTCAGTTATTTATTCACAAATTATGTTTTTCATCTGAAGTAAAAGCTTTTGCCAACCTGGCCTCCATTTATTACTTTCTTACATATATAGTATAGAAAAAGTATTGTAATTGTCAAAAAATTCGAACTCGGAATTTTGACGAATCTCCCCGCTTCAAACCTCCTTAAATTGAAAAAAAAAAAAAAAAAAACCGTATTTTTGGAAAATGTCGTCTGTCTGTCTGTGATAAAAATTATTCCAAAACGCATTGAGATCGATGGATGAAATTTGGTAGACAGTATTTATATCAAATTGCTAGATTTTAATCAAATTTTGAATAAAGTCCGTTCAAAGTAAGTTTGCCTGTTTGACTGTTATAATATAAGATATTCACGATGATTACAAAGCGAAGAGATCTAGATGGATGAAATTCGGTACACATATTCAACATTTATAGCATAAACACCTATCAAATTTTAACCAAATCCATTGAGGGTTTTATAGTCTGTTGGTCTGTATTTTAAGAAACATTTAGACTCGATAATTCAAAAGCAGAATAACTTAAATATATCAAATTTGGTACGATTTTGAGACCACAAGTTTAGTTTTGTGTAAAATTTGTATTTCAATCAGTTTGGATAAACGCGTCTAAAACATAAATTCTATTTTTCGGATACTATTAACCGCATGTAACTATTGTATGCCAATACCATGCAATTCGCTGTCTGGGCCAACACTTTTATAAAGAAGTATGCGAGAAAATTTTGGAGATAGCCCTTTTTCTGGTTTTTTTACCCTCGCCCACGAATAGATTGAGAATAAAATATGGATGATTTATCTGAGCGTAGACTAATCATTCAATTATAAATCTGAAGTTCGTGTAATTAAATGGTCTTAACCAGGGCTTATTTTGGGTTATCATATTCTTCTTACAAACGGTTAATATCTCTGAAAAAAGTTTTTCATACATTCTGACAATGCTTTGGATTTTTTGGCGGAAATAAACCAAACTGTGCTTCCATTACAAAGGCAAATGTATTTGCATTTGCACTTTTCAGCATTTATTTTATCTTCGTGCAATCAAAAGATACATTTGGTAATTAAAGAAGACGATGCACATTTGATAACTAACGAATATCAATATATTCTTTAGCTATTTAAAGCATGCATGCTTTGCATCTAAACATAGATGGTTAGTCGGAAAAAGGTCTGGGTCAAAAAAGAGCCACAAATGCGATGGTAACACGTTTTTCTTCAAATTAAATCATTCCGAGACCTATTTCTTGTCTTGCGTTTATTTCACATGGTTCAGAATTAAAGGAATGAATGAATTCTAGTTTCAGATGTAAGTAAATATGCCGATTAATTACTGTTCATTGTAACAACATTATCTTAAATTATATCGCAATTTTTTAGTGCTTCAATTCCCATGCCTGATGACGTTTTATTTTTAGTGTAAATTATCCCTGGATCTCTCCAATGGCTAAATAATCGCACCAATTTTTGAAATACTATAAACTTTTTTTTTGCTTTAATATTAATGAAAATAAGTAGTAAAATGTGTTATGCTTATTTACATTTAATCTTTAATGTAGCTTTAAGATTATTTTCATACATATTTGATTAAAGCAGACAAAATTATGTGAAGCATTTTTAACTACATAGCTTCTTAAAAATTTCATTGCTTTTTAAGCTATTTCATTGCGTAAAAAGTTGTTTATTTTCATTATATTAAAATAGATATTTAAAGCTAGGATGTAATTCTCTCTTTATTTCTGACATAGATCGAAATCGAAACATATCGAAAAGAAAATGGAATTTCATTATATCTTATGAAATACTTAAAATTTGTTTTATTCGTATCGTTTAAACTTTGATATTACGTTTTCACAACAAATCAGACTCAGATCTCTGTTTCTAAACGAGTTAATGAGCTTAATATTTATCCAGTGCTAAATCTTTGAAAAAATTGTCGCTTCTTCTTCAGTGACGTCATCAACGCATTAGCTATGTATTAGTCTAATCTCTTTGGAATAGGGACAGTTTGTTTGACTAAGGATCTTAACTAACTCATATTGGAGACGACAAAGTCTTTACTAGCAGTGTCCTGAAAATAAAACAAAGAGCTAGGTTTTAGATTAAGTCCTGTTTTTGAAGAGATAGGAGAAATTTTGCAATTCCTATTTCCTATAAAATTCCATTTCTTCGATTGTGCACATAAGAGACAAAATAAATCAATTAAAATTTATATAAATTGGAAATAAATTTAAACAAAATCAGTCAAGTACAGTTATTTTATTAGAGACAATAACATGTTAAATATTTGTTGTGAATGTTTTCGCTTTATTTTAATTCTGTATAAATTTAGTTTTTAGTGTGATTTCGTAGTAACTGGGAAGATTTTTTTGTTTACTTTTTTACATTTGTTCTGTAACTTTTAAATTTTTTAATGTCAAATTATTTTATACGAAATTACTTAGCGAATATGCATTTTACCAACAAATATGTCCATTTTCTATTTTAATTTATAATTAAGAATGTTTGATTTCATCATAGCCGTTTAATTACAATATAGAATAAATGTTCAATTAATCTATATCTATATCTATACTTATAATAAAGCTCAATGTGTGTGTGTGTGTGTGTTGGCGCTCTACAGGCCAGACCATTCAACCTACAGCTACCAAATTTGGCACGTGTATACCTTGGAGGCCCGAAATGTGCACCTGGGGGTTATTTTTTCGAATTTTTAATTAGAATTTTATTTATTTAAAAATTAAGCAAAATTTTGACGTGTTTCTACTATAACTTCCGAAAATATTACCGCACAAAAAAGATTTTTACATGAAGTTAAAGATCAAAACTTTATCTTTTAAATGATACTAATGTTTTAATCTTAACATTAAATTTCTATTTTTAATGAATTTTTAAATAAATATTTTAACTATGTTTTTCAATAATTTTTTTCTTCAAAAATAAAAATGAGGATTAAGCACGTTTCGCATTCATGAGAAAAAAATAGCTTTTTTCAAAGTGTTGCCATCACATTGATTAAAGCTCTAACTGAAAATAAATTAAATCTTTTTGGAAATGAAATCTGCAAAAATATAATTTTCGTCACGTGTCTGTAGGAAATGAAACAAATATGAAATATTATTTTTTCTAAAAAATAAATTCAAGAAAAATTCTTTTATGATCTTTTACACTCTATATATTATTAATCCAATAAATAAGTTTTATTTTAAGGCAAGTTTTGTTTAATATGAACAAGATATCCATTCAAATCATGGCCACACAGCTAATTTGTAAACCTTTAGTAAGACACAGATCTGTTGCGACATAAATCGTAAATATTTTATTTAAAAGTAGCAAACGATTATTTTAATAATTATAAATTTTATTTTGTAAATAGTTGTGAAATTCAGATTGGCAACAGTGATATTTTTGGAACTTTTAATATGCTGTTTAAAAACGATGCTAGAATTTTGAATGAAAATAAGTTGATGTAAATTTGATAATATTATCTATAATGTAATAAGATTTAGTTTCATAATAAGTTTGTCTGCATTCTATTTTTGTTGACGCACGAACACAACAGATTTACTATAATGGTTTAAATAGAAAAATGATTATATTTTATGTAACTTAATTCAATAAATGCTCTAATAAATAACGAATTTTTGATTTTACATAAAACTTCTGCTGTCGAAATCACGAATAACGAAATGCTCTTGAAACACTAATATTTTAAATAAAAAGAGTTAATTTCCATTCAACTAAATCAATCACTTAAACTGACTGATTTATGAAAATTTGAATATCACTATTCAATAAAAAAAAAGGATAATTTTAGATTTTCCATCGATCGTTTAAAAAAAAATACGCCAATCAGCGCGCAGGTTTCTAAGAATAATTGGCCTAAGATTATGAAAATGTTGAGTTTTTCTAGATTTTTAACATTCGAAACTTCATAAATAAGTCTTAGTTGATCGTGGAAAATAGAAACATTCATTCATTTATTTAAAATTTGGTATGTCCAGAATATTTCTCAGAATATGATACCTTACTGCATTAAATTTAGATTTTATAATTTTTGAAATATATTTATAGGCTGGAACAAAATATTATTATTGATTTCATTTCAATCCTTTTGAAAGCAAAACTAAAAACTGAATTTTATGCTAAATCTGAGAAATTTTTGTTGAATTATTCTTTGAGATATTACATAAATTATCAAAAATATTTTGTAGTTCACATAAGACTTAAATACCGAGATATTCTGTTTGCAATACTCATATTCAATAATAATAGTAATAAATAAATAGCAATAAAGATGATAAATAAAATAAAACGCTTGGTTTTATTAAAAAATATCTTTATATTAATTGCAATTTCATCATTTTCACTTTAAATTAAAGTTGACGTTTTATCGGAAATGACAACAAATTAGAAAATATATAGAGTAAATTGAACGAAACGATCTAAACAACATTATAAGTTTGGTATGACTATCAAAATTTGAAGATTAAAATTGTTTTGTTTGAGAATCTATTAAGAGACCAGTTACTTAAAATATTTAATTGAAAATTGCAGCAAGCGGTAATATTGGCGAACCGGCTGGTAATAAATAAATAAATAACTTAAAATACTTAATAATAATACTTAATAATACTTACTTAATACTTAATAATAAATACTTAAAATATTTAATTGAAAATTGCAGTCAGTGGTAATACTAGCGAACCGGCTGGTCGCCAAAGGCGGCTAGTATTTAATAAAACTCATGATTAATTCGAATAAAAACTGAAGAATAATATTTCTTTAAAAACTTGTTTTCATAACAGTACAAGCGATCAAATTTACTTGGTGGTTGTAGTGATAAACACTAAGTCAAAAAATAAGTCATATTTTGCTGAAATTATACAAGGACATATGTCCATTCTTCTTTTTTCTCCAATAAACACCATCAATCAACAAGTCATATTTAAATGCAATTGCTGTTTGGCCGTTGCAAACGATTTGATTTAGAAAAATAATCAATACTCTCTTTAAAAAATATTATATTATTGTTTAATGCATATATTATAAAAACATATTCCTTCATTTTATGGCCGTATTAATGGTCTAATGTTGACGAATCAAACCTATATGAAATTATCAATAATCTTCTTGTGATAAATCTAACATCACATTTTGCCGCATTTTATTGCTGCTTTAGATTAGTATTATTAATCTACAGTTATCCTAGTTAAAGAAGATTAAAACAATAATGGTCGATCATCAAAGGAGATTGAGGACTCCAGTTTATTTACATAAGATGTTTTGAATGTGATCTTTTATATGTGTCAAGGAAATGTTAGACTTTTAATGCTAATTTGATTTCGAAAAGGAAATTAAGTTTTTTTTCCCATCAGTAACTTCCTATTTGGACCTTGCGAATAATCATACAATGAAATATCCTAGTTGTGATGAAACAGGAATTTTTTTTTTTTATGAAACTATGGTGACCGCATAATATTCCTTGTTTTGATTTTATTCTAAACATTTCTTTTTAAATGTAATTCGCTAAAAAAAAGCGCTATGTATATTATTCATATTTGATGAAGCTTGTAGATTGAAATCTGTTTAAAATTGCTTGTGTTATGTTTAGTACATTTCTGAATAATGCAAGATAAAAATGAACTAGAAATAAAATGTGAAAAGCTCATGGAAGAATTTTCCGAGTAAACTTACTAACTTGATTAACGCGTTCGCTGCCATGATTGATGCTTGTGATTCGGACCACTATCTAATAAGATGCATACGTATTTGCTCTCTTTTAATTGTAGTACAGAATAAAGTATCTAATTCAACAATATATATGGATCACAGGCGATTCACGCCCTGAGAAATGTGTTAAAACAAGGAAATATAAATTAAGCATAAGCTTGTTCTACTCGTATCAAATTCTACGTTGACTGAGAACTTTTGCTGTCACGCTAATGTGAGTGACATGGAAATCAAAGTGTTAACGTACAGAGAACCACAAATAAATATTTCTGTTTGGAGACATCCACAATTCCACCTAATGAAAGGTGCAAAATCCTTTCTCATATTTATGCTATAAAAGGCATGGGGAATGACTCCTAAAGAAAAAAATAATAATAACAGAAGTCGTCGACATGAGAGATCTTTATTCATACGAAGTCAGAAACGGATTAATACTTATATAGAAAGCAATAAATTATAGATTAAGCAAAATTTCATTAATAAGTGCTAAAATTGCCCTTAGTAATAAAATAATGAATGACATTCGAATGACATAATAAATAAATGATAAAATTCGGTAATAAATGAATAATAAAATAAGAAATAAATGAATGACAATCGGTGCGAGTTTCATATAAAATAATCTTTTATTAATTAACATTTTCGTTTCTTGATCTTTTGAAACCGTGATAAAATGCTGATATTCTCTGTGTACAAGGCATCGCATTGGCGACTTTTGCTAAGCGCATTGGCGCATTTGTTACGCGAAATTTCTTTCCCTGAGCCTTTTGCAAGGTATATATGAAATTTGGTTTTATTTCACTCATTAGTTTTAGTTGCAAAGAAAGTAATTTTATAGTCATCTTTATATATTTAACCTGGAATTTAGAAGCAAGATTAATTTATGAACTTGAATTTTAACTTCGACTTATTTATCTGAAAAAATACATTTTTTCCCAAACTTTATAGAAATTTTTAATATTCAGGAGCATTACGCACGTGATATATATGCCTTTATACGGAAGAATTAATTATTTACATATAAAGCTAAATTTATAACTGTAGTATCTATTTATAATTATTGACTTATTATATGTTAGTAATTACTGTTATGAATGCTTGAAGTGTGTCAGCAATACATATATAATGAAATGTTTTGTGTTTCGCCATCATAATAATGGTGTGTTTTTTTACAAATTTATTTGCTTTACCGAAACGTTTGCTTTATTAGTTAAATTAATAAATGAAGTGCAGCTCTTCTCTGTTTCGTGACTTAATTGGTAGTAACAAAATCAATGACACCGGATATTTCTATAGGCCCTACATATTTTGGTTATATACTTTTGGTCAAATGAGATATATTTGAAACCCTTTAAAGTGAATAAAATCAGGGTACATTTCTTTGCCTTTGTGTTTTTGTTAACACACAAAAAAAAGAAATTTAAATTTTTGAAACAGGAATTTAATTTACCATATAAAGAACTTACAGTTATTCTATTATCACCGTTCATAACATTTTCAACTTTAATATAATGTCCATATCTAATATTCCAGCTGTAGTGGAAACCAGGAAAGGATTTAAAGCATTCAATATTTCAGAATGTTTTTTTTGTAATAATATATTTTTTTTATTTGTATATTGTCAAATATGCTATTGCAAATTGAAATTTACTTGAACGAATCAATGCTAAGATAGATTACGAAATAACTATATTATGTAGAAATTGTTGTTATATTTGGCTTAGAAAAATATTTGCGTAAATAAATTAGCTGTTTCTAACTATTTCTGAACATAACTCAATGGAACAAATAAAATAAATGTCGTAACAGAAAAAAATCCTCATTCGTTACGGTACTATAACACAGAATAATGAAACCAATTCCGTTTTCTATGCTTTGAGATTTTTTTTTTGTACTTGCCATTATATTGTCAAGTTAGATACAGAATTTCTCTGATAATTTACTACTTGATTTTTTTTTGGAAATACTTGAGCTTAATTTTATTTCCAAACACAGTATAAAATTGAATATCCTTTTAGCATATTATGTGATCAATAATTTTGGATCTAAGTTGCGTTTATTTTTCCCAATCATATCATTTTATTATTTAAGCAAAAATATCCTTTTTGTTTTTTTAAAAAAAGGCTCTAAAAGTCCTGAACAAGTTTATAATGCTTAAAAGAGAGAAAATTGTTCCCATAGCAATAAACTAGTGAAGATGAACAACTGGAAATAAATGACAAATAATTTGTAGCAATTAAATAGAAATAATTTCCTGAATAAACTAACAGAATAGAATAATCGAATTAAACCTAAAGCTACTTTAGGTTTAATTCTATTCATGAAAGAAATTACTTTATTCTAAAGAATCATTTAATTATTTTTTAATTGTCTTCATGGCAATCTTCTTCTTACTGTACATTTACGGAATTTGTAATGCTTTCTTCTTTAAGTTTTTATATGATTTTCTAAGACTTTTTTTAAAGTTTTATAATAAAAGCATATTAGCAAAGAGGAGAAAATTTGTTGGATGTCATTTAGCATCGTGTGTGGGATCATCAAATTGTTCAATTAATTTAATGATTTAATTGTTGGAAGTTCCAGCAATTTGTTCAATTACATTTGTTCCGAATTTCCCACGGACATTCCTACAAAAAAAAATTCTTCCAAAAAATACAGTAAACGTGCTTCCAAAACTTGGAAGCACTTTTTAAAAATATCCTATAACTTTAATTTTCGTTTATTTATTACCATTTCACTTAAAGCAGTAAAAAATAAACATGATAATATTACATGGAACAGCATTATAATATAACATAAACAATACTTCACTTATTTTAATAAAATCAATATAGCATTAGATTAAACATAATGATGATCATCATTTTCCAATAGAAAGAAAATATAACAAAAATTGCTGTGGCATATATATATATATATATACATAATATATGTCAATGATATCAATGTTACACTTTTATTTGTTAGTATTTCAATCGAATCCAAAAATTGAACCGAGTACCTAATATTGTTGTTCTGTTATCAATTCAGTTTCGTGTGCGTGATACTTTAGTTTATCTAATGCAATGTGTCAAGTTGATGCAGTATTATTCAAACCTAGTAAATTGTCTTATGCGACGATGATGCGTCTATTTCATAAAATCCAAATTTGAATAGGTTTATAATTCCTTTTTCCAATTCCATCTATCTCTATTATTCAATCTTTACTAATATTTCGTACACTTAATATTTAATATCTTTTCTTAAAAAAACAAGCATGAAAGTTATTATTGGTACATAAATACTTTACGTTGTTCTAAATATTTACTTAAATTCCTGTATTGTACTAAATATAAACCATGGTAATAAAAATTATCATGATATCTGTTTTCGTTAAAATTTTTCTGGTGTTGTAATATTTCAGACTTTTTTTCTCCTTTGCATGTTACATATTAGGAGAGTATATAGCAAAGTTCTTTCTAAAGTGATATGTATATATTTATATTTACCATGAACGAAACTGAAAAAAGGCAATTTCTTGAAATTTAATAATTAAATAAAAGGACCATTCTGACAAATACCTATAATTACTACTCTGTTACACAAATAATATATTTTCCAATTGTGTATTACTCCGTCACATAATTCTTGATATATTTCGTATTCCAATATTTTTTTCTGTATTTTGCTAGTAAACATTTAATACATTTTTACTTTTTTCAGTGTATTTTCTATACTCTCGAAAAAAAAATTCAGTTTCATGCATAAGTATCTGTTAATTTTTCTCTAATTTTATATAGTTCAATAAAATGCAATTTTTTTTTCTAAATGATTTTGTTAAAAAATATTATTTAAAATTATTGCAACAAGTGCTTTTTTTTCAATGTCAATATTAATTTTCGCTTTCTTATTCTATTTCAAATTTTTATAGAATATATAAAGAGAGTTCATTAAAATATTAAGATACATTTAAGAAATGTATCCAATTCGATTAATAATTATAACTAATATTTAATTTTTCATCACTGTGCTTCAATTTAGCTAATATGCTGTCGAACATAAGCATGTTAATTATTGCCAAGGTTTGACTGTATTCAACTGTGCAATTTGTATAAGGATTAAGAAAGGAATGTTACATCATCGCATTAAAAAATTTAGGATTGTGTTAGCATGCTATTTTGTATCGGGTAAGCTGAAGTGTCAAATATACAAGATTAATAATACACTAAGAGCATTTAGGTACTAGGTATCAGTTGACTGATAATTTCATCCACTTCGTATCTTTTTGACCAAGCTATGCCATATAAATTGATAAAAGTAATTAAATTGACATATTCTAGTTTACTGCCCTGTCTGCGCTACACCTTTAACACGTGGTATTTTTTAACTGTATATATTTCATACCCAGCCATTACTGAACATTACCCCGTGTAACAATTCACTAACCACTAAAGAATATCCACCATCTCATTTACTAACTATATCAATAATCCCTTTCTTTTCTCTTCTCACTTATCTATCAACCACAATCAATACCGAAAATCAGTATCAATTACTAGTTTCAGCTCAAGTATGGGAGCCGATGTACATCGAATACTCGATTTCACTCTGAAGGGAAAGATATCGGTCATCAACTGTATCAGGCACAATCGAGTAACAGTATCGAGTATCTGATACAGTAGAATCAAACATCAACCTAACTCTACGATTCGGTGTCAGATGATGAGGTCATTTGCTTCTTTCATTGTGCTGTCATGTGACTTGGCTCTAATGGAGAAGTTCATGACATGTCGAATAGATTTCAGCTTATTGAAACAAGTTGTTTCAAGATCTACCTTAATTTAAAAATTGATGACAGAAATTGATAGAAAAATATATTTGATGACGGAATCGGGAACATCTTGCTATATATAATAAAATTAAATGAAATTAAAAATAAATCGTGAATCATATTGGAAGTTAGTTGTCAAAATCTGTTAGCTATTGAATAAAATCAAAACAGTCTTTGACAACAGGACAATAAACATTATTAAAAATTAATGTTCCAACTCCTAATCTACTTCAAAGAATAACATTTCATAGATGCAGAAGAATAAGACTGAATTTATTAAGTTTCAACTCCTGACCTTCAGTGATGATTCACTTTCCTTTTTCAATCAGTAGTGAATATTTTTAAACAAAGGTCCAGTGGCTTGGTCACCTTCAACCAACAGATAATAGTTGCATGTAACAATGTTTGCATACAGACAATAGATAACATCTGAGGACACTGTCGCTGAAGGCGAACGCTTCACATTTTATGTTGAATAAAAGGGAATTGCACATTAACATATTGTTCAGAGGGTCTTTTTTTCTTTCTTCATCTGAGGGATTAACTTTTCAAAAAGTACTCAGGGATTTTTTTTTCCATCTTTTGTAGGCAAATGAGAGATAAGCTCAGATTTTAATTGTAGTGTTTCATGATTTGCATTTTTTTAGAAAATTATTGCGATGGTATGCAACTTAATGAATGTTTATTAAGATGTTTCAAAATGTGCTAATTAAAAAGAATTTATAACACCTCTAAATTACAGAAGAAACAGCCTCTAAAAGAATCATAATATTATCTTGAATTTCGCTGTGTTGTGTATTATAGTTAATAAAGTATCTAAATTATCCCTTAATTATACCTGTATCAAAATGGGATTATTTAAAAAAATACATAGAATCATTAAACTAATAAAATAATCATGATATTAGGCATGCATCATTAATTTTAACTAAACTTTTATAGTAAAAAGTGCATAAAATGTTATTATCAAAAAAAAAATCCTCAGTATTTATAAAATGATAGAAGAATCACCAAGTTAATTTATATCCTAACCTTTGTCATATCATTACAGTTAGCTAAATATTTAAACATCGTTTATTAGTATCAAATGCATCAAAATATGATTAATAAAAGCAATGCACAAGTATAAATTATATAAATTTTTTTCATTAGTCAAAAAAAATCATAAATTTATCTTCCACAGTTTCAAGTTTCATTACAATTACTGAGTATTTATAGTCTTTTATTGAAAAAGTATATCAAAATGGGATTATTAAAAACAATCCACATTAGTTTTAAACCAAAGAAGAATCGCCATCGTAAAACTGCAGTTAACTTAATATATTTAAAGCATCACTTTTTAGTATGTGCATCAAAATAAAATTATTAAAATGACTTAGTTGCCAGATTATCATGAAACTTTGTTGCTAGTTATCATAAAATTAACCAACCACAAAGTAGATGAATCATAAAGTTAAGTAAGTATTTAAAGAACTTTTTATTAGTATGCATATTAGAATCAAATTATTGAATACAATCCACAGAGCTTTTGAACTGGTAAAAGAATCATGAAATTATCTTACATCAGCCGGAATGCCCCGTTTCGTAAATTAAATTAATTTCTAAAGATTTTTTTATTAATATTATATCTTTAAACTAGTAGAAGAATATGGAATTTACATTATATAGTGGATATACATTATTGTTAAGAATTTGTAATATTGCTTCCCTCAGCGGTAGGAATCTTAGAAAGAAAGATGATTTTTCAAATATGCAGAATAGGTGCAGAGTCAATGTCCTCCAGCCATGGCGGCCATTTGATAATGAAATTGCCCATTTTGATGGAAAAAAAATCAAGGCTTACAAAATATTCAAGAATCATGACGATAATGTGATTTCCAGTGTTCTAGAACATTCGAAGCCTTGCCACGGCAACTATAAAAAAAGCTAAAGTCGAGTGAGTTGTGTAACAGAGAGAGAGAGAGAGAGGTGAGGAGTTCAAACGAGTAGTTGAGCGAAGTCGCTCATCAGAATATTGATCTCCAGTTACTTCTCTCTGAGAACTTTGTTGTCTTGTGAATGTTTAACACTATTTGATCTGCTGTGAATTCGCAGTTAGTTTTATAAACATATTTCACATAAAATTTGTCTAATTGCTTTAATAAACTGAACTATTTCATAAATAAATAAACAGTAGACAATGGCATCATATTTTCTTATATTTACGAATTATTTTTAAATCAAAGCAAAAACTAAAAACAGATTTATATACCTTCAAATGAATATTTATGAATTGAGATAAATTGTACTTAGACATATTAAGCGAATTTGTTGGAACTGATAAAACATAAAATTTTTAACTCTTCTCTTTAGTGTTTTTATCCTGATATTTCCCTGTATACCCAAGAATATAAAATTTTCTTCGCTGTTCGATTTTTCTTCTATAACGTTATTTATTTGTCTTATCTTTACTTCGGACCTAAATATTTCCTAGTTAGTCAAAAACAAAAATATGAAAACTATTTGAAATGAGGCATGAATACTTTTTTTTACATCAAACTAAATTAAGTAAAACTTTGTTAAAAGAAATTGTTAGAACATAATACTATAATTTGTATTTAATAATAACTTCCTTGTAAACCAAATTTGTAATTATCTTTACTTGATATCTAAATATTTTACTGTTTCTGGATTAAAAGAAAAATATATAAGATACTAGAAATGATATTTTTACATCACAGTCAATTAATTGAAAGGAATTATCATTACCGTTTCAACTAATAATGTAAATTTACTTGTTATAATTACTTATATTCGATGCCGGCGTCTTGGCCTATGGGCAGCGCGTCTTTGCCGTGATCTGAGCGTCCCGGGTTCGAGTCCTGGTTCGGGCATGGTTGTTCTTTATTCTGTGTTCTATCTGTGAGGTGTGTGAAAGAGCTCCCCCACCTCCATCCTGTAATAAAGAGTTGTGCAAGCGAGTGTGTAAGTGTCCCCTTAATATAAGCTCGAAGTCAGACTTCTTCCCTCGGGTTCTCAGGGGTCTTTACCCTCAGAAGCTACAGCACCACTCTTTCCATTATAATGCGAACACAACATCATCATCATCATAATCATTCGATATGTTAGCTATTTTCTTAGTTTTCTTTTCATCATTTGTAATTATTTAAGCTAAATTTAAGAATAACCGTATTGTTAAAATTTAGTTATGAATTGTACCATTTTTTGTTTCAATCATGTTTTTTTTCATTGATTTCGGTTTAGAAATATTTCACAATTTGGTTCTTTTCATATTAACCCTTTAAAGGGCCATTTTTTTCTTGTCGTATTATGTTAAAATATTTTTAGGCTTGAAATTAGAATAAGAAAAGGGATTAATTTAGCTTATTAGATAAATTTAATTTGATCAGTTAATTAATTTGGTTAATTAATAATTAATTAACAAATCAAGACGCATCATTTTGTCTGAGATAAAGAACTGAAGCATCTAAGTTTCCGCTTTACTAAAAACATTTGTCAGAACTTATGCCAACCTACATAATTTCATACAAAGATTGATAAATATGGTGGGAAGCATACTTTCCACGGCCCTAGAAAGGGTTAAATTAATCGAATTTAATTTTATTTATAGTTGAGCAGAATTTGTTAGTTAGAATTTATGAGTTATTAAATCTTAATGTTTAAATCTTAATGTTTTCCACGAAACTTTAGAAAATTAGATTTTCATCACTATTTGTTTTCGTTCGAAAAAGATTTTCCATTGTCTCATCTTTACTTCACTCCGAAATGTTTTACGACTCCCGGGGTATATCGAATAAAAATAAACAACATATATATATTTTCTCCTTTATGCATCCTTGAAGTTAAGTTTTATGCGGAAACAGGAACAATTGCCCGTTTATACCCATAAACAAGTGAAGGGTACATTCCAAAAATATGCAGCATTTAACTCTCACAGTGACTAAAAGAACATCTTCCAAGTTCAGAGAAACTGGTCACGGTCTACTTGAAACAATCAAGCTCGATGCTTCGACCATTGTTCAAGCAATGTCTTGTCGATCACAGCGGGAAAATGTTTTTTTTTCTACACATTTTGAGCTTTCGATTTTATTTTTAAACACTCTTTGATCTAGCTGTCATCAAGGTATGTTCGACAATGAGAAAGCGAAAGGGTTGGTGAGTGCAAAGACCTCTGGTTTTTGTTTTTGGAATGTTCATGAGAAGGTTATTTCACATGAGAAGTATTTTGTTGAACAAATTTGTTTTCATGCAATTGATCGTCTTCTCATGGTATGTTTTGCCTATCATTTCTCATGAAAATTTTCGATTAGACCAGATACTGGACATTGGAGTTTGAAATGTTATTGTGAAATGAATTCCTGGAAACAATGGGGGTGTTTCTGAGTGAAAGTAAAAATAAAATATAATCGATCATTACATGTTTTAGTTTTATTAGTTTCAATGACCTTGGAATCTAATGAAGGGTATATAAATCAAGGAAACTGCAATCATGGTCAAAATATTTTCACTTTAGCATGTTCATCAACTCTAATACCAATGTACCACATCCATAGAACGCAGACTATCGATTCAGAATCTTTACCACATTGTTAAATCACTGACATAAATATCAGGTATGATTCAATACTTGTAAATATATAACGTTTTTTTGTCTTTTCTTAATTTCATGCTGAGTTAAATTATTAAATTATGATTTTAATTTCTTTAATCATCTTTTTTTGTTAGTCAGCTTTAAGCTCACGTGATAAAATAACAATAATTAAAATTTCTAGTCATCGAGTGATAAAGATAAATTTAATTTTTAATTATCTTTGTTTTGTTTGTAATTATCTTTTATATATTCCTTGTCTATATAGAGATTAAAATTTTTTTCTTAGCTCATTCATCCATTACCTAAACACTCTGTGTAATTTTATTTGATAATAATTCAGATTGTATCCTCATTAAGCAATGTTGTTTGAATAGGATCATAACAAATATGTCTAATTTTTTTATGTTTAAATAAAATAAAAGATTAATAAACTTAATTTTTTTTAACATAATGCATGAAATTTCTTCATAAACCAAACTTTTTTCCTTATAAAAAAGGGAACGTATTTGAAAAAATATATTGGAAACGTATTTGAAATGAATAAATAATAAATCATTGCATACATATTATTGTATAAATTAATTTACACGAATTTTTTTGATAACAAAAAAAAACTAATAACTACTTTTTATTTAATCAAAATTAATGGATAATTGAAATTTTATATAGTCCTGTTAAGAAGGTCTAGGATACTTGAGCAAATATCATTTTGTCTTATTAAAACTTCTCAAATAATTTTAAATTGTTAGATTTTTTATAACCTTTTAAATAAATAGTTCGATCGTTATAACTTCACTTAAAAAAGAAATTTTCACAATTGAGAGAAAATTTAAATGAATTAAAAAACAATAATAAAAAGATATGTGAAAAAAAGAGGGAAATCAAAATTTATTTATTTGGAATATTTTACTTACAAGGAGAACAAATAGAAAGCACCCATCTTCTAGTAAGATCTAAGTATATATCTGAAACAAAGAGTAATAATAATTAAGAATATATCTTTCATTAAAGTAGACAAAAGATAAGTATATTGAAAATATGGAAGAAGTATTTTGTCTCCAATTATATCTAAGTTTTTAAGATAAATAATCAATAAATAAGGACGGAAATTTCAATTTTTATTTTTATCTTTTATCTTTATCTTATATCTTTATAATTATATTATTATTTTTTATTTTTATCTTTATCTTCTTTTTATCAAGTTTATCAACTTTTTACGTCACTTTAGTATAGTTAAAATAGATTTTATCGAAAATATGAAACTCAAAATTCAATTGCAAAAGTATAAAGTACTGATAGACATTCTTAAGAGTTTTAAGAGAATCCAAGAATTTTAATTGCATTTTATGATACAAATTTAAATGTATGTTTAAAAACATTTTTTGATTATGATATTTATTCTTTTTAATATTGTTTTCAGAACATCATACTGCTCTCACGAACGGTTTTTTAAGGGAAAAAAGGTGTTTTAAATATTGCATTATGCTAATAAAAGTATTTTAATATTTAGTCTTTAATGCATTATACAATTCATTATTATAAATATTGTTAGATTAAAGTTTCTTTGTTGCGAAACTTAACATCTTCTGGTACGTTTGGTGTCTGTTAATAAAATCAAAATTTAATTAAAATTAATCAATTAGCTAATATTTAGTATCTTAATTATAGCAATATCTTAATGTATTAGCTATATTACAAGATACTTTATTTTATTTCAAAACTTGAAAAAAGAAACTATGCATAATTTAGTTAATAAACGCATGAAACGAATAATGAAATTAATTTATTAAAATATTAATATTTAATTAAAGTTTTTTTCCCCAAAATTTCACTGTCACCAAATTTATATTATAAGTAAATTATGTAATATAAATTGAAAGAAGTTAAAAACGATAGTGACATAAACAGTTGAGGGTACATTTCATCATATTGCAATTTGTAATCAAGAAACGACAAAACGATGGACGGTATAGGCATTTTTTGATTGATATCCAACGGGAACCTCCAACAACAATGTGAAGGTAATGAAGTACCGTTGCTTGAAAAACTATGAAAAGGTCTTACGCTTTGGAGAATTACGGGCATCATAAATAATCTTTTACTTCTGATACACCTATTCTTTTTTATATTTCATTGCCACTCGTTGCCTCGTGGACATATAAAAAAAATTACTTAATTTCCGCCATAAGAGATTTGAAGGACAGATGGCTAATTTGACACAGGTATCCATTAGTGGGATTCGGTTAGTGTCTTGGGTGGCGAGGATTGCAATGCCTTCCGTATGGCCGAAATCCTTTCACGGAAAATAGATGCAATTTCCCTCCTTCATTATCTATTTGCTGGTGGCTAGAAGTTTGTCATGTGATTGCAATCTTTCTTAGTCCTTTTAGTCAGAGGTGAAATGGAATAAGTCAGAAACAATGTCATCCGTTTTATTGCTGAGTTCATGAAAGAATGCTAAGGTTTTAACTGAATGTCTTTAAATTGGCGTGCTTCATCGATGGTTGATGAAAAATCATTTGTAATGGTTTATTATTTATGTACTAGTTGGTATGGAATCCTTTCCTTGTTCATGGTAAAACATTATAGGGAGAAAAAATAGCAGTTATGAAGATAGCAAATCATCTTTAAGGCAAAGGGTGTGTGTTCATAAAAGAACACTAAGAATTTCATTGAATGTCGTTACTTGGCTTGCTTCATTGATGTTTGATGAAAGATCAATCTTAATGGTTTTATTACTTATTTACATGTTGGTAAAGAACTCTTTCCCAGTTCATAGTAAATGAACATAGGATGAAAAAGAAGCTGTTATGAAAATAACAAATCATTTTAATATGGATTTTAGAAGTTAGTGAAAAGATACTAAAGTTTTAACTGAATGTCGTTACTTGGCATGCTTCATCGATTTTTTGATGAAAGATCAGTCTTAATGGCTTATTACTTATGTACTTGTTGGTTAAGAACCCTCTTCCTGTTCATGGTAAAACATAGTAGTGTGAAATAAACAGTTATTATGAAAATAGAAAACCATTTTGATATTGATTTTAGTGCAAGGGGAATTCATGAAAGAATGCTATGGTTTAGATTGAATGTTATTACTTAGTTTCCTTCATCGATGTTTGATGAATGATAAATGTTAATGGTTTATTACTTATTTCCATGTTGGTTAGGAACCCCTTCCCAGTTCATGGTAAAGCATTGTAGGGTAAGAAACAGCTGTTATGAAGATAGCAAATCACTTTGATGTGGATTTTAGTGCAAGAAAGTTCATGAAAAAATGCTCATGTTTTAACTGAATATCGTTACTTGGCGTGCATCATCGATATTTGATGAAAGATCAATCTTAATGGCTTGTTATTTATGTACCTGTTTGTTATGTACCCTTTCCCTTTTCAGAGTAAAGAATTGCAAGGTGAAAAAAAAAGCTGTTATGAAATAACAAATCATTCTGATATCTATGTTAGTGCACGGAGAAAAATATTATGCAAGAAATTTAATAAAAAAATTTGAAATGAACTCTTATTAATGTAATAGTAAATGAAGAATTTATTTTATTTTAATCTTTTTGTTTTAAGTTTTTATTTTACTGTCATGAATATTTAAAATCTCAAAACTCAATCATTCTCACATTTACTACCAAATATAAGAATCTACTATGGTTTATTAATTAACTTATCAATCAATTATGGTTTATTATCAATCAAATTTAATTAAATTAATTTGCAATTACATTCTGAAAATATTAAAATAGTATATTATCGCAAGTATTAAAAATTTCATATTCTTAGCATATCAAGATATGGGTGAAAAAATTAATTTCAAAATTGCGTCTTTACAAGTATTAAATAAATCATTATCTATAGATGTGTTAAAATTAAAAAGAAAACATTGTTTAGAGCTAACTATTTTTTTGTATCTTAGAAACATCTGTCACTACCCCTTTGCACTCGGATGGCTTTTCTCAGGCACCATTTAAAGCGGAGTATCATTTTGACGTTTTATTTATTTAAAAAAAATTTAATTCGTCAAAATACCTACAGAATGATAAGAAGATGTAAATTAATTTTCGGGGAATCAATCTTAAAACAATTTTGTAACATTTTTTTTTCTGGACAGTCAAGAAATTCTTGTATGAAATGGATATTAATATACCGAATTACTTTTCCGAAAGCAAAGGGTTAATTTACTTCATATGTTTTAATTAAATTAGCTTTTAATTGCATATGATAATTAATATTATTTAATACATTCTGTTGTAAATCATTAACATTTCTGATATTCTTCTAGTTTTAATTTGAAGATTATATGATAGAAATGATTAAGGTGAATAGGTAAATTACTAGGTTATTTTTATCATGCAGAATAGACAATTGAAAACATGAAAATCACCGCAGTCATATCGCCCAACCACTTCCTTACCATTGTTTATAAGATTGCAGTAGTAAAGTAATCTATGCTGATGGTGGAGCTTTAATAAAACAATCTTCATTTCGCCAAAAAGTTCTCAGATACAGACAGAAAGTATAAATACGATAGGGTACAGAGCAAAAGATAATTTAAAAATTAAAATTTCTTTATTAAAATTAATAAGAGCTAATTAACAAAATTGTGAATGATATTTAATAACGTTTGAATAAAGAAAAAAAATTTGAAGTATGCTGAAGATGAATATAAGATTTTTATTTCTGTTTGTATTTACTCAAGAATCGTGCCCAGGAAGAAAAAAAGTCTGTTTCCTAAGATGATCTTATTGTTGGACGAAAGATTATTTTCAAAATAAGCTCTAAAAAAAGGCTGTAATAATCTTTATATTAACCATTCTTTCCAGTGAAAATTTTTAAGAATATAATACTGACACGAACTACGAGCATATTAAATGTCCTTAATACAAGACGTGAATCCTACAAGCATGTATTTCTTAAGATAAAAGATGATAAAAGCAACCCAGTGCTGAAAGATGAACAATGGAAATAAAAATCACTCTAGTTGGTGTAATTAGGATTTATTTCAAGTAAAAAATCATGCCAATTTGATTGTTTGTGATACGACTTGTATTTAAAAAAAATCTAATATTAATTTCTTGCCAACTTTTTGGAAATAGTTTTTGGCAATAAATATGATGATAAAAATATGAATTAAGTACTTCTTTTAGCTATTAAATACTTCTATTTACTAAATATAAGATGGAGAAATCCAGAATAAATATAGATTAACAATCAATATCGATCCACTTAATTGAACATCAACGGTAGATCGATTCAATCAATAAACGGAAGTTATAATTTCGACTATCTTTTCTAAGAACTGCTCTCTAAGTTCAAGAAAAATGTTTTATATCATTTTTCTCTCTCATTTTTCTCTCTCTCTAAAATTAGGGCACTTTATATCATTTTTCAAATATAATTTAAATAATTTATTCATTACGGATTTTGCGAAAACACTTAATTGTTTTTTGTAATAAAAACAATTTTCGTAACGGGCTGCGTTCATTTCTTTTATATGAATTTCTATGCATTAAAGTCATTATTAAATATAACCAATGAAATGTTGATATTTGTATCCTTTCTTTTTTTAGTAGATAATAAAATAAATTAAAATTATCAATCGAAATACTATTTGTATGTATAATATTTAAATCTAGGCGGGAGTATATCATACATGGTAAAAATATTTCCTTAAGTTATTTATGAAAAAAGAAGTTTGACAGAAACGCATTCACTAAAATTATAGAAAATATATTTTCGATTTTCTGAAAACAGAACGTTTATTTCATTTCCTAAAAATTGGATGATATTTTTTTTTTGAAAAAATGATTTATCGCATCAACATAACGATTATTATATTATCTCTATATTACAATATTATCTTTCTTCAGTAGAAAATTTTCTGGATTAATTTTTTTAAATATAAATCACATTGATTGACTATTTAATTAAACTTTTATTTAATTTCACTAAAATGTTTTATGAAAGTTCTTACCTTGAAGTAAAGAATTGATTCTTAAATTTATTTCTCATTTATTTAGTTACAATTTATTTACAATTTATTTAGTTATTTAAATTGTATGTTTTAAAATAAATATCCTATCATTTATCATGTGAAACTTCAATCATAGAAGCATAATCGTGGATCACATTTGCTAAATATTTATTTTGAACATGCACCATTTTTATCTGAAACACATAATCAAATTTAACCTACACATTATGATGATTAGTACTTTGGCTATGACGAATCAATCATTTATTTCTCGCATAAAAATTTATTAAAGCGATTCAAGCTTCCGTAATATAGGGTGACCTGTATCATTAATATACTTTTTTGTTTTCGATAAAATACTTGAAAATTTATTACTTATTGTCCTCTTTAATGGAAAGTTCCCATACTTGCAAGCTCGAAGGACATAGATTAATGTATGGGTATTTCCTAATAGTGCCTAATGATAAAATACCTTCGATGGAAAAAATAAAGATATTGTGTTAGAGAATAATACTGGGAAATTAATGTGGATTCAAATAATGGGTGTTCATTAATTACTAAACGCATTCTATGATGAGAGATTATAATTCCACCTCTTCGACCATTATTCAGGTTTAGCTGTGTTGATCCAAGAAGGAATGAAAAATTGAAGTTTCCACACATATTTTAGAAAACATTAAAACGAGTAGCAAAAAAAAAAAAAAAAAAAAAAAAAAAAGATTCTATTGTTTGCATATTATTGACAGGGCACCTAGTTTGATTTTAATGGCATTTATTTTCCTATAAATTACATGTTAGGTGAATCGTTTATTAAACTGCTTATTGAATAATTATTTTGTAAATTAATGACAAATGAAATATGTAAAAGAAATTAAAATGGAAATAATTTGATGCTCAGTATTTGATGCATAAAAAATAAAATTTAAGAATTCCAAACAAAAATAAATAAACAGATGATAAAATCTGAAAATTAAATGGAAATTAAAATTCCAGTAATCCAGGAAGAAGCTTTTTTTTAAGTGAATGAATTGATCAATCCGAGTGAATGTATCAATATTTATTAATCACTTTTGTAATAAGGTGAATAGCAAAACATTTTAAAATTCAAAGACTTCAAATTTTACCATTAATATTTCAACTTGTTTAAGTATTTAACATAAAAATTTTGATTTTTCGATTTTTAGTGAATAAAATTGTATACATATAAGGCAATCTTATAGCTAAATTAGATTCACTATTTCAATAAAATTTTAAAATATAATGAAGCTGTGAAATATATTAAACCACATAAAATTACATTTCATACATTGTATTAAAATACTACTATTTTTATAACGGATTTTCTTCGAAAAGAAATTCATGTTTATGATAATTGGTTCATAATAAAATGGTTTAATTTTATAGAAATATTTACATATTATAAATAAATTTTCAAATATTAATATAGAATCTTTCTATATATATCCAAAATCTATATATCTTTCAAATATTAATATCGAAATATTAATATTTGAAAGTTTTAAATATACAATGAAAAGCAAATTTTCAATATTTAATTTATATTAAAATTTTCATGGAGATAGCATTTAATGATAGAATGATATTATATCTTCTAAATTTAAAAATTCTGAATGCTATATTGAAAGTCAGACAGCTATTTTTTCCCACAGAATTGAGAACTTTTTAAAATTTAAATATGGAGCAAATTTTTCTGTATAAATAACTTTATTTTAATTAATCGTATTAATTGTTTTCATAATTTTATTGCCTTGATTGATAGATTTTTACAAGATATGTACTATAATAAGAAAAATATGAAAAAAAAGTTAATGTTTCTATTAGAAACATGTTTAGTAAAAACCCCCTTTTAGTAGGAAATAATAATGTTTGAAATAAGCTATAGCATGCATTCTGCACTTTCTAAATTAACACAAAGTCTCAAACAAAATTTCAAAAAAAATATTTACAGAATGTGTAAGTATTATGCTTTATATATATATATCTCAAATCGTTTGCTATTGTTTTGCATTGATCTGCTATTGTTAATTGATTTTGAAATTTATTTTTTTCCGAAATTTTATATAATATAATATAATATAATATAATATAATATATTTTTGAATGTAAGTGGCAAGATTTTGGGTTCTTTTACTATTTTCTTAGTTTCTTCTTCAATAATTAAAAAATAAACAACTTTCAAAGTATCTGGAATAAAAGCTTCAAGACCGTGATGAATATAATGTTTTATAATAATATAAATTTTAATTAATTATTTTCTGATTAATTAAATTATTTTCGAAAACTATTTAAGGTTATTATGTACTCGAATAAAAATAAACAGTATTGAAATTTAAAATTGCAGAGTTGAATTTTTCGTAATATATATTTTTATATTTCTCTTACTTCTTTCGAAAATTTATATTTTTATTATATGAAAGAAATATCATTCTTATTTGTGTATTTATTTTCATTTACTTATTCTCATTATTTATATTACTTAAAATGAAATATATTTGTTAATTATCTT
>JAPMOR010108507.1:17540-36855 GCA_026543865.1 Argiope aurantia | reverse complement strand
CAGGAAAGTAAATTTAAATACTCTGCAGGTGTCAGAGAAAACATACTCAAAAAAGGTGCATATATCAACATAAATAGTTTCATTATTCTTAATTTTTTTTTTAGTGGAGAATTTTTAAAAGAGGGTAGAAAGCCCCTGAGAATAAAAAAAATTTTTTTTTTGTATTCTCGTTATCACTCCACGTACAAACCCGTATGAATTGTGATAAACCTCCTTTCATGTAGATAAAAAATAACTGGAGGGACATAACTCTACCAAGTATTTTTTCCCCCTAAAAAACTAGGAAAACCAGCGGAAGGTTTTTCTCAAAACTTTCTCATATACTCCTGTAAAAAAATGTTAAGCCCCCTCCCCCGCCCCTCCCATGAAAACTATGTAATTGAGGAAGGGTGGAACAGAAAAATCAATTTTTGATTTTTAATTTGTAATAGTGTGGAAAAGTTACCTTTTGGTGTAGCTGAAATAACTTATAAATATGAAAAATGTTTAAGTAGGTGTTGAGGTGTCGCAAAGACCTTAAAATTTCATAAAATTGAAATTTTAGCTATATTTAAAAGTTTTTTTTTAAAGAAATAATCAACTTTTGAATTTTAATTTGTAGTGGAGAAGAAAAGTTGCTTTTTGGTGTAGAGAAGATAAATAAAAATTATAAAAAATATTAGAGTATATCTTGAATTGTTGCTTCCTTGTCGCATGCAAACAGTGGAAAGATCTGTGAGACTGGTGGCCGAATCGGCTCAAAAAACCTGATTCAATCGCAAGAGAGGGATACATAAGAGCAAAAACCTTTCTAACCTTTTCCTCTCTGACACTTATATAGAATGACATATAGAATATAAAAATGTTAAAACATCTGTCAAAAGACACCTGTACTTCATGACAGTATATTTTTATTTTCCAATGTAATACGAAATCTAATTTTTTCCCCTTGCATCAGATCTTGTACTCTGCAGCCGACCACTGTTCCAGTTTTCGAGATCTATCCCAAAATAGCCTCTCGACAAATTTATATAAGCAAATAATTTGAAGAATCTGAACGGGTTTCGCTTATATTATAAAAATTTAAAATAGTTCAATCTTTTAATTTCTTTTAAAAAAGGAATTTGGATTTAGTATCTTTATTAAATCAAATTAAGAAACACGTGAAGATTCTAAATAATTATCAAAAATGTATTTTATTATACTGCTGTTTAGTCTGTAATATATATTAGACAACATTACTATAATTACTATGGAATTAGTCAACGTTTTTTCTTCACTCAAATGGCTCTACTGAAATGGAATCAATATTTAACCCTTTGCTGTCGAATGTCTTCTCGCAGCCACCATTTGAAAGGATGCATCATTTTGACATTTCATTTATTTATTTTTAATTTTAAAAATACCTACAGAATGTTAAAATGATGCAGATTCATTTTTCAGGGAAACTCAACCTAAAGCAGTTGCATGTATTTATTTTTTTGGTTCTTGTATTAAGTGAATAAATATGCATCGAATTATCTTCCGACTACAAAGGGTTAATTAAAATGAATCGGTTAGTTAAAATTTTAAAGTACTTTAATCCATAAGGTATTCTTATACATGAATGAGAACAATTTTAATGAATTAAAAATGAATGATAATTCTATAAAATTCCATCTTTTTAAATACATAAAAAAAAGACAATCATTAAAAAGTAATATTTGCCTAAAAACAGTCTCGCATTCTGCTAAAAACATTCTATATACAATTCAGTTTGAAGTTCCGATTGTTTCAACTCACCTGTCATAATCCAGAACTGTGTACAATCTGTGAGCTATTGTGAAGACAGTGCAGTCCCAGAATTCCTGTCTTATGGTCCTCTGAATGAGCTTATCGGTTTCTAAATCGACTGCCGCCGTGGCTTCGTCCAAAACAAGGATTTTGGTCTTTTTCAGTAGAGCCCGAGCAAGGCACAGTTGCTGTCTCTGGCCAACACTGCGGAGAAAATGTTTAAACAAATAATGTTTTGTGCCAAATCTTTGCTTCAATTGGTTAAAAAAAACGTGTCAAAAGCGTAATTTCGATTTTCGGATACTATTAACGGCATGTCAGGGATTAATCGCCAAATAACTCGCCAAGGATGATACGATAAAATCGGCAAAATGTGCCAATTTCACGCCAAAAGTTAATATTTCGTAACTCTGTTTCGCCAGTGCTGTTTAATACGTTCTCTGACGTGATGAGTTTATTAGAATATACGAGAAAGTTTTGGGGAGACCACTCCCTCCGATTCTGAATTCTTATCTTCCGAAGTTACATCTTTCACATATTTATAAATATACAAACTTACAGATGATACATTTTTGATCCATTTGATCTATAATTTGATAAAAAAAAAACTTAGATTCTAGACCATTCATTTATTTATTTGAACATTGAGTCTTTGTAGTTTCGTTTAGTTATATTAAAGTCCCAATTTTAGGGCTGTTTTGGGACGAACCTTGTAATTTTGAACCGCGGTCAGATGACGAGAACGACATCTGAGCTGGCACCCCATTTCCAAACTTCCCTACCACCGCAATGGGAGGACGTTTGGCTCCGATCGATTTACCGTGCACCAGACCCGCTAACATGACGGTTATTCGGTGGAATCGGGTCTCGAACCTGGGATGAGTCTTTGCGTGATTTTATGCAAGAAAGTAAGAAAAGTTCTTAAACCTTAAATTTTCGCCCCCTTCCGAAATTTGGTGATCCAACCCAGCTTCTAAGGAGAGCACAAAATTCTTCAAGTGTGATTGTTCAATTGCCTTCCATAAGTCTTCATCCGAGTGCCCTTCGAGAGGATCCAGATTGCGCCTGAGAGTTCCGCTGAACACCACGGGGTCCTGAAAGAACAGAATGCTAATTTATGATCATAGCCATAGTAAAATATTATTAATATTTTATTATGTTATGATCATGACGTATTATTGTTACATTACATATATGTTATGATCATGTATTATTTTTAATATTTTATTAATAATAATTTGTCTCTCAGATTTTTTCTGTTCTTTTCAAAACTGGTTTACACTGTGGATTCATCGTAAATGAGAGCAAGTGTACCTTACATATCAAACCGAGATCAGAAAACCATCCAATAAGAATAGAATTAAAATTGAACCAACTCTTATGAATCTAATAAAAAAAAAATAGAAACTCATTTCCCCTTTAAAATGTGACAAATATAAGTGCGAAACGAGTGATAAAATAACTCGAAGCAAGTTAGGACTTTTATAGCAGTAATCAATTTCATTTAATTATTAATGCAACTTTAGTAATTTTCTCACATATAATATTTACTGCGGTTTAAAGAATTATTTTAATCGCCTCGTGATTTACATTTTCGTTTCAATTTCCATATTTACGATTGAATTTTTTTTTCTTTTCACGACAATTATAAAAGCATGTTACAAAAGTTTTATTATTAGTTACTAATTCTAACATTTTAATATTTTCTTATTTCTTTCTAATAAATATTATAGAATCTCTTAATTAATGTTTTATGAAATACAGTATTAGTTGGTGCAACTTAAACAAAATTAAAATTGTCCCGTAATTGGAGAAGGGAGTCAAAATGACTCCGTATTGTTCATTAACTCTGATTATCACGTGGTATTTTGTCCTCGAATACAATCATTTCCTCAGTATCTTCAAGTTGTTCTTTTAGCAGCATGTTGGCAAAAGTGTAAGTATGAACACGCGCGTATAACCGAGTTATTCTTTTTTCAAAGTGTTTGTTGTTATTTATGGAGTCACTGACTCCATGGCGAGATATTCTGGGAATAATGGATAACATTGGAACAGTTATTAAAATCAGTGTCATTCCTTATATCTAAACGAAGTAAATACTTGTTAAAATTTTAGTTTTTCCTATAGCATCTCTCCAACATTTATTATTCTTACACTTAACATTTTTAACATTAATATTTTTGGTAACTACATGATTTCTAGAATGTATAGTTTCCAAAATAAATTCCAATGCTGTTTACAAAATACAAAAAAGAAAATAACAATGAACATCTTGACTCCATGTCTGGCCGCATGACGAAATTCATGCCTCCAGTTACGGGTTAATCGATTCATTGACAAATCACTTTTGAAAATACTAAAATAATGTGTTCTCACTCGGAACCCAAAGCTCTGCCATTTTTTTAGAACTCTAATATATTAAAAAGGAAATGAAAAGACATTTCCAAATTAAAACACGAAACAAGACTAGAGACACAAAAACATTATAGTTAATTTTACGGATGTGGGACATACCTGTGGAATGATAGTTATCTTGGACCTGAGGTCGTGAAGTCCGAGCATCGCGATGTCAACGCCGTCGATAAGAATGACGCCGCTTTCGGGTTCCACTATGCGGAAAAGAGCCAAAGCCAAAGAACTTTTTCCAGCTCCGGTTCTCCCCACTAGCCCCACCTGAAAAGTATTTCAGATGCTTATTTCGTCACTTTATCAATAATAATTAAATCACATTCTGATTAGTTAGCATTTACGATCATGTCATCACGTAATGTTATTTAATAAATGTTTTTGCATTCATCCTGTTTTGATTGGCGCAGCATCGCCAGATCTGGCTTTTGTTTTCAAAAAAATGAATCTATCAACCAACATCCATCCAGAAAGGTGATCAAAGAACAATTTCTAGTTTCCATCCTGTTCAATGAAACTGAAAAAATTATCTTTTTTGAATATTTAATAAGAATCTATCTTATTAAAGAATAGTTCAGCCTTTCCTTCATTCTTAATTTGTAATACAACAGTAATTTAGAATTTTGTAGGAATGGAAGACTAATGTTCTATAATTTTGTAAAAATGTTTTGTTGTATTTCATTTTAGTAATAAACTTTAGTAAAACTGATTTGTTACAAAATACAGATAATATGGCAGAATAATAGAAAGTTCTATCAGTTAATGAAACAATGAGTTTGATCAAGCCAGAGATGAAATGCGCAGTTACAGAACTAAATTTTTAAAATTCTGTATTCTCCCTGAAGGGATGCTCAAAGTTATGAAGAATGACCACTCTGAAAAAAAAAGAGGCTTTTCCTTGTGCTATTCGAAACGGGGCGTTAATATAACTAAACTAAATCGAATTGGGAGGGAGATTTAAATAGCTTAACTATTCATGTGTACTGGATATTGAAACAGGAAGAAATATTCTTTTTGAGCACCGAAAATAGATTCAAGATTTACTGCAGTCATTGAAAACTCAAGTAAGTGAGCGGAAATGTACATTCCCGACGATGTTTAGAATGATTCGTTATTTACTCAAATCAGCAACAACTCAAAAAAAGATATATATATATCTCGAGAACAGTGTAGTGTATAACTGCATCCAGTAGGATAATCCCAAACATGATTATAATGTATTTTGAAATAACTGATATGCTTAAGGGAATAATGAGCAATAATGTGAATAATGAAACACTATATTTAAAGTGAATATATCTATTTTAATGGGACTCCTTTCATAGGCTAGAAACAATAGATATACAAGTATTAAGTACATGATTTCTAATTCAGTTTCTTGAAGCTTTCTGGATATGATTTCTACTGTTGATTGAATTATTAGATATTATGAACTATCCGCCATTATCTTGGGCCCATTAAAGTAAAGCTTTTGTCTTAACTTTGAAAAATATTCTAACTTATTTATCCTCTATGTTGAAGTGTCTCCAGATCTAGCGACAGAGATGTAGCATTTTCCAGTGATCAATGCGACTCTGCAGCAGCAAAAGTTGCAAATAAGTTGTAGCTTTAATATAATCTTTAATAGCATACATTTCTAAAGATTTTAACAGAATCGGATTCATATTTGTGAGTCGCATGCGGAAGAATCTGAAAAAGGCATCAACAGCCATCTTCTTCAAACCCTAACAGATTAGAAATGGCTCTTTGAATGATATTTTATAAAATAAAATACTGCAAATTATCTGCAACTCAAATAGGTAAGATAAGTGACGCCTACCTTTTGTCCTGGAGGAATACTGATATTTATATCTCGGAGTACTAGATCTGTTCCAGCTCTGTATCTCATGTTATATTCTCGAAATATCACTTCTCCTCTGGATGGCCAATCATCCCTCGAGAAGCGGACGCACTCCGTTTCCCAAGAAGCCTGAAAAAAAATTGACTCGTTAGCCATGCCCGTCTTGAAAGATTATTCAAGTTACTAGTTGGGTAAACAAATTTATTTTGGAATAATGTGGAACAAACATGTAGTCCGAATCATTGTAGAAAGAAAATGTTTTCTGTTTTATTCTTCTGGGTCGACAACCAGTCACCACTTTCACTGGCTTCTAAAAGCAGGGGCAAGAATGAAATATTTGATCCTATGGATTAATAGCAGTTACCATTCCAGGCATAACAAGATTGGAAAGTGGTTTAGTGATTGTTGTATCTTCTCAAATAAATAATTTTAAACTAACTTTTTTTTTAATTTTTTGTGTACGAAGTACAGAAAAATGATTGCAACCTTCAAAAAATTTGAATTTGAGAGTTTGAAGAATCGAGAGTTAGACCTACTTCCCCGAATTCGGAAAACACATCTTTGGCATTCTGCTTTTTACCCATCTGTCTGTCTGTGAGAAATTTTGTGATTACAAGTGCGGTTCTGTGCCAATTTTTGGTTTCATTCGGTCGAGAAAAATGCGTCTAAAACAGAAATTCGATTCTCATGTAGAGTTAATCGCATGCCATGCGCCAAAAACCTCGCCAAGGGTCGTACGATAGATTCAGCAAAAATGCTAAATGTTCACCAAAGTGTAATAATTCGTAACTATGATTTGCCACTGCCATTCAAGGCGTTCTGTAGGATATCAGAATGCTAGAAAGTTTTGATAAGACCACTCTTGCTAAATCTATGTGGTTCTAAGAAATCATTCTTTCTGAACTGTGGGTATACATAGTGCCGATTTGTAAAGACTGTCATGCGCGCGCACGCACACGCACACACAAATGATTATATAGAATCGTTGAAACTTATAACTGTATCTTCAACATTTTGGAAAATATGAAGGAACTCTTTAGGGCATGACTACTTAATGAAGCCACTTAAAACTTCACCTAACGAAATTTAAAATGAACAGCATGCGATCTCTAATAAAAAAGGTTTTATTTATCATAAAAATTAAATTTAAGAACCGATTTCTCTTTAAAATGTCGCAAGTATACATGATAATGACTTTGCGGCTCGAAACACTAAAGCCATATTTAAATTCCCCCTCCCCCCAAAAAAAAATGGAAAAGTGGGGAATAATGCCAAATTTAACACCAAATTTAAAAATTCGAATCAAGCTAGTATATATTTTAGCTTGTTGAAAATGTTTCTTCTAATCATGTCTCGGTTCATGCCTGATAAATTAGAAACAAGTCTTAATCAAAATAATCGTTTAGTTTTGGAATTTCCGGAAATGAATCCAAGACACAACGCAATCGCGCGTTAAAATATCTCTTTAATGCATAATGAATATTAAATGAAAATTATTTTACACAATGCACTTTTTTTTTTTTTGCGCAGTGAATTCTAAATTAGAATGACATATTTCAGTAGATCGCGTGATCTTGAATTGTCACTGTATTTTACACTAATGTCCATGAAAAATAATTTCAAATGAGAAAACAGATTTTTCAAAATCTTTCAATAAAGACAAATGAATTGTTTGGGATAAAAATAAATGACGAAAAGAATGGGTTGAATTGTTTGAATGATTATTCTCCTCTATTCTTTCTGCAGCCTTTCGTATAAGTAACATATTTTAGCCTACATTAGATGTTCACCTACTTTGTGTTGAACCTCTCTTATTAGAAAAGTGCTCCAATATGGCTATCTTTATTACAAATTAGCCGCCTTTGGCGACCAGCCGGTTCGCCAATCTTAATGCACGTTAAAATTTTAATATTTAAATATTTTATGGAGCTCCCATTTTAATTGCTTCTTCATTAAAATATTTTAAAACTTCAAATTTTAATAGTCATATAATTCACTCATAATGTTATAAAGGCCGTCAGCCATAACGTAATATGTATCTCTCTAATTTTCTGTTAGCTCCCGAAGAATTTATGCTTTAAATTAAAGTGGAAAGGATTAAACTGCAATAAATATAATAATATTCTTTTTACTGAAAAGGAGCATTTTTTTTTAAATATGAGTACTGAAAACAGAGTTGCTGAGTATTTAAACCTTATGGGCACTAAAGAATATTTTTCTTAATTTATATAATATCTCAAGAAGTTTTCAACAAAATTTTCTCAGATTCATCATGAACAGATCGATTAATTAACAATGTTTAGTTTTAAATGCATCAAACACTAAAAAAATAAACAGAATCGTTTGAAATAATCTGTCGAAAACATATTAAACCTTCAAAACCAAGTCCGTGTCCGTTGAAAATAGTTGTCAACAATCAGAACTCAGTGCGCATGCGTGAATTTTCAACGCCAATTATGGTAACGCAAACGCGTGAATTTTTCTACGCCAGTTGGGGCAACGCTACCCAGATTAGAAATTTTAATTTCCTTTATTCCGTTTTATTTTTATTCAAAAGTACTTCAGAATGAATCTGAAAGATCGATTCATTAGCAATGTTTAATTTTAAATGCATCAAACATTAAGAAAATAAACAGAATCCTTTGAAATAATCTGCCGAAAATTTCTTAAGCCTATCCTCTTTAGCGCGGGAAAAAAACTGAAGCCCTACTCGTTTGGCGGTGGGGAAATGAAGATTTTTTGGTGGGGAAGTTAGTTTTTAATTAATAATTAATATTCTAATTCAAAATTCAAAAAAGGGACCCCAGGTGCACATTCCTGCCCTCCAAGGTATGCATGTGCCAAATTTGGTAGCTGTAGGTCGAACGGTCTGGCCTGTAGAGCGCCAACACACACACACACACATTGAGCTTTATACAAGTATAGATAACTACGCATACTCAGACGGCGCGATTGCTTGCGTATTATTTTCTCTTTTTTAGTCTGCCCCTGGCCCTTTCACTTATATATAAGTTAATGAGTTGCCACAATGAGGTTTGGGAATTTTTGAGGAAATTCTGCGTCCCAGATCTTACTGTACGAGAAAATCAGTTTTACTTTCTCATATATGAAGCCTAAAATGGTAATATATTGTAATCGTCAAAAAATTCAACCACAAGAGTTTGACGAATCTCCCATGTGTTTTGAGATGTCTATTTGTGAATGCGATAAATCAAAAAGCTTTGAGCTAGACGAAATTTAGTACATAGTCTGCAAAAAAATTCTTATTTTATCGAATTTCGAACAAAATTCATTAAGAAAAAGTCTGCCACTTTGATTGCCTTAATGCAACAGAACATAACTATGAAAAGAGTTAGAGGGATATTATTTAGTACATATATTTACTATCTAAATTGTAGATATATATCGATATGTGTTTTCTATGTAATGTGCATCGTAATAAAGCACTGCCCATCTGTAAATATATACTTTTGCAATTACGTAAACGTAACAACTCAGAAATGACTTCATTATAGTCACAAAATCGCATGCTACATTTATGTTTCTGTTGTACTAATAATTACAGGATCAACTAGGACTGTAGTTAAATTGGTCCAAAATACACATTCGGTTTTTCTGCTGCTTTTATGGGCTTTCAAAATGCACATTCAGTTTTTCAATACTTTCGTTGCTGTCGAAAATACAAATCCGATTTTCCGGCACTTTCGTATCAATCACATTCCTACGATTAATCGCCAAGGAACTTTCCTTTATTAGAATTGTTCAGCAATGGCATACGGTTAATATACACAAATACATTTATTAGAGAATATGCGAGAAAGTTTCGGGGAGACCGTTTATATGTCTGTCTGCCTGTCTGTGAGAATTTTCAATGAACATAGTTTCTCTTAGTTCAATAGTTTCGCTTCGAGCAAGAGTTTCGCTTTGTATACTTCCTGTATGAGAAAGTAAAAAGGCATGATTGAAAAAAAAAACACGTGAAGTAATTATTCTGTAAACCATTTTTAAAGTTTATATGACATTTTTTAAATACAATTCATATTTGATTAAATGAATAAAAGCTATATTTTTTCGTTTCAAAATTCAAAACTTATTTTAAAATATTCTGTATATAAATTATTTTCTAGTCTTCTATAAATACTATGAAATATTAAAATCGTACACATTTTACGAAGATTCAGTGTTCAATTAATATAATAATAAAATCACATTAATTATGCAATGATTAATTTCATTTACAATTAGCAAAATCTAACATCAGACCTCGGATTGTAGATCAGAGTACTCGTGTATTCTTTCGACGGATATCATCTGACTTTCCACCTGCGTGAAGACCCGTACGAAAGTTGCCAGGTTCTCTGTCACCTGAAAAAGAAGAAAACATTGTGTCAAAATTGTTACACTTCCAAATAAATCTCGATAGCTCAATCTTTTATTTATCAATCGAAAAATAATCGAATTTAACATGGATTTTTCAATCTAATTCTTTTTTTGTTTATGTTTTGCGTGAAACAATCATTATTTCAAAGTTTGTTCTATTTTTTACACTCGTAATATTTCTTTGTTGAACTGGATTTTAGAAGTTTAATTTATTTTGTTCAATAAATATTTTTCTATATGCATATCAATATTTAATACCACACATTGTAACTGAGACTGTAGCTATTTGGTAATAGCGAGGACCGAACTTGTAACCTTATGGTTTGTAGCCGCGTAACATGACCAATAGACAAAAGTGATCACTCCGGTCCAGGAGCTGTTATCTGGCTTATGAAGCTTCACCACAGGACAATTCAAAGTACACCATGGTGACCTAACAAACGTAATTGCGAGTGTTATTAAACATTTTGTAGAGAAGGTTTAATAATTACTTATAAATGTTATATGAGAGAACATTTTAATTCCAAATTATATAAAATTTTGAAAATATATTTACATCGAATAGCGATACAAAGCAAAATTGAAGATGAATTAAATTCTTCCATGTTGAATTGAGTTGTAACTGGT
Organism: Argiope aurantia; assembly: GCA_026543865.1. Lineage (NCBI taxonomy): Eukaryota > Metazoa > Arthropoda > Arachnida > Araneae > Araneidae > Argiope > Argiope aurantia. The sequence goes on along the minus strand of JAPMOR010108507.1, from coordinate 25,850 downwards.
ATGACGCATTCTCTTCTATTTTCACTGATTTATATTAAGTAGTGACATAATGCATACAGCAAATGTCCAATTCAAAATCTAAAACTAAATTTTGGACATCTTGGAGTATTTTATGCTTCATACTTTACTGCACATGCTTGGAGTACATGAGCATGAATTGTCTTCAATTTTACTTAATTCATACTTTACTGCACACCATTTAACTTTTGTAAAATTCTACATTTGATACGAAAGCTATTTAATTTCATGGGTATATTTTGGGTTAATGGAAATTTATAAAACGTCATGTACCGGTAATATTCCCAGTTACATACTTTTTTTCATTTGGTAGTTTGATTTGCCTGCAACAGTTCAAATGTTTTTATTTTGAAAATGAATATTGATAATGATGATATAAAACTTAGTTTTCATCACACTTATTAAATATTCATGCTGATTGGAGTGTAATCATGCTACGGATTACACTAATTAAAATCTTGAAACTTAAGATTTAATAAATGACCTAAAAACAGAACATTTCGGTTTTAACGGGGACCGAAAAGCGCCAAGGAAAAAATTTCGCTAAATTAAAAAAAAAATACTCAAGTATCAAGTTATATAATCACATGCTATATAGTTTGACGATTGAAATCGCCAAATTAATTATTTTGGGGGGCTTTTTGGTCGCCGGTACAAGTGACAAGTAACCTAAAAATTTACGGTCTTTCCATAAGCTCGAATCTAATCTTTTTATATACAAATTTTGGAATTGAAGTTTATCATTCTCTCAGCTCTATCATTTAAGATCGATTCATTTTCTACTGTGGTGCACAGAGGAAACAAATTTGAATGCCCCTATTTATTTGACCTTTATAGCCCCTTTGAAGCTTAACTGACTTCTTCTCTTCTTAAATAAAGTAGTGATTAAAACTCACAAGGTTAAAAATGAAAATTTTCTTGAAGAATCATTAAGAATTCAGAAACGTGACTCACACTTAGAGCATAAGATAAAATCAACCCCACGATTGCAGGAGTGAAAGATCTTCTTTCAATCACAGCGAGCAAAGCCGTAATGAATACAACCGTGTTCCCCAAAAATTGAAGGCGTATAGAAAGCCACCTAAAATATAACAACAAAATCAAACAGACATATAATATAAATTTTTAGATATTTCAGGTTAAATGCAGTTCGTATATATTCAAATTTCCAGATAATTGCTTATCGACACCAGTGTTAATGTGTTGATTGAAATTTCAGTGATGCTTCAGTCGTTGAATTCATTTAGAAACTTTGTATAATTCTTTAATTCAACCAAATTTTCTATACTCACAGTTTTTTATTTTATGCAATCCTTATCTTCTGTCATTCATTAAATACAATGGATTGTAATTTTAGAAAAACCGTTACAAAACAATTACAATTAACTCCTCTGCCGGGAAAAAACGAAATTACTTTCCGAACAACCCAATAATAGAGAATGTTTAATATCATTTAAGATACACAAGAGATTTTTTATAATTTAAGTCACTTTTTAAACTGCCTTCAACATACTTTATTCAATGCTTTAATGACTGTTTAAAATGTGTGCCTTTGGTTTAATAATAATGTAGCAAGTCATTAAAAATAAAATAGGGTCGCTGAATACCCTTTTTCTACACAAATTCCATATTTCTTTCAAATAACGTAAAATTAGCATCATTTATTCTATTAAAATACTGTGTGTCTCAAAATTTACGTTCAGAATTCGCTGAGACAAATTTCACATTTCAAAAATCACAAACTGGCATTTAGATAACTTGTATCCCTCTTCTCTGGCTTTTCTCGCACAGAAATGCAAGTAAAGTAAACCGACAATACCAAAATAAGAGCACTTCTTAAGGTATCCATTTAAATGTGAAATTTGTGTCTATAAAAAAACATTTAAAATACTTATAATCTGATAATTTCCGAAGAAAATGAATCGAAAGAAGATTTTCTTATCTTTTCAAACATCTCCAGTGCACATATAAGATATATCGGATAAATTTGTTATATCTACTTTTGCGTCAAGACAATATTATTACGAAATTTTCTTTACCGGGGTTCGTTTGGATAGTGGAAGTGACATGGTGTAAAGAACGCTCAATCAGCAGACAGTAGTAGAAAATAAAACAACGACGTTTATTTACACGAAGACACACAGGACAGCACAAAGCGACAACTATATACAGCACAGAAGACGATTATCTTCACCCGAGACGTGTAGCATACAACAGCATACACAGCAGCATACAACCAGAATCTACTGCAGACAGTAGCGCGCAGCTCAGTTCAGCACGAGCTTGACTCCGTCGCTGCTCACCGTCGTTTCCGCCTTCTCCGCTCCGTCTTCGGACTTGGATTACTGACTTGACTTCTCTGGCAGTGCAGCTCCTTTTATAGGTCTCAGGAGGCGGGGCTAGAAGCCTCTCAACCAATCAGGAACATTCGACGCGTATCTCGGTTCCTACTGGACGTATCGGGAAAATTCTCGAAGTTTCGGGTATTATCTATTTTGGCGCCAAAGTCGCCAAATTGGTCGCCAAGTCGCCAAGTTTGTCGCCAAGCTCTGGGACCTCCGACGCACACCGTCCCATTCAGATGACTGTAAAACTTTCTTTCCAATGATGGAACAAACTATGCTGGGAAGCCGAATTGCAGGTTTGTAACAATATTCTTTTATTACAACGATACCAACCAAATTTTAAAAGTTTATTACTTACAAGTCATCTGAGGCTACCAGCTGGTTTGCCAGGAATTTTAGATAATATTTAATTTCGGATCAATCGTTTATATAGAATTTGAAATCCATGATTACGCCAAATTGTCTGTCATAAACAACATTTTATTTTAATAGCTTTACTGGGTTTTATTTATTGTGTTCATCAACCTTTCTTTCTTTCATCGTCATAGAACTATTGTAAACTTAAATATCTATTATATAATAATATATATTATGTAATTATCTAATATATAAACGTTCATCTATTTTTTAAATTTCGCGATATTGCAACTTCAAATTTTTATTCGTCTTATAAACTACATAGATATTAAATAAAATTCTTCTTCTTTGACTTTCAACAATGAAAAAAAATCATTCTGATCATATCAGATCATATTTGATGAAACAATGGAGGCGTTTTGAATTTCAAAGCAATAATATAACATACTGTTGGAAACTAAGCATAGATATGTTTAAAAAATTGCTAAAATTCACTAAAATTTCGCAAGACTATTAAACTGGCATCATTAAAAAACAATTTTAAAAAAATTAAGTAATGTAAAAAATATTTTTGTGTTGTGATATTTTTGGAAATTGCCGTGGAAAAACAACATCATTTCACGTGATTTTAATTAATTAAAATTTCAAAAAAATTGCTCTTTAGTATTTATTTGTACTTTCCGAGGTATACATTTGCCAAATTTGGTAGCTGTTAGTCAAACGTTTTACAGCCTGTAGAGCGGCAACACACAAATGCACATGCAAATACATTCATCCTTATAATTGTTGCTGAATTTTACTAGAGTGTAAATATCAAATATATGGCATCGAAATTTTAAGTTCAATTCCAAATAATATAAAAAAATTAGAATTTTATATTTTAAATTAAATTTTTGCCGATAATATTTCTTTCATATCATATCTCATTTCTGAACGGATGATATGCCACTATTGAATGATTTCTTCCTATCTTACCTATTGAGCAAGGTGGACGAATAAAACGCACGGCAGTTTGTGTCGATTTGTTTATCCTGTCTATCGATGAAGTCGTACTGAGCTGCGAAAGCCCTTATGGTGCTCGCCCCCTGCACCGACTCGGAGAAAAAGCTGAGCATCGGGGACAAGGTCACGGACTGAAGCCTCCTCACCTGACGGGAACAGGTCATGTAAAAACACTGGAAAAAGAAATCAATGTTAAGTATAAGTTCGTTTCTACGCGAAACAGTGTTTTGACAGCGACTGCGAAGTAGCAAGGATTTATATATTTCTCAGCATTATTTTCATTTAAACATATTATAACCAGCTGATGTAGTCTCCTCAAAACATTCTCGCATATTTTCTAATAAAGGTGTTATCCCTTCACCTTTCCGAAAAACATTGTGGATTTTGGTTAAGGCAGAGAACGCCTTACATAAGAACCTGGCGTACAAGAGTTATGAAATATGATCCTTGGCAATGCTTTTGGCGATTACTCCCTGGCATATGGTTAATTGTATCTGAAAATGGAATTAGTATTTTAGACGCGTTCTTCTCGACAAATTGAAACCAAAATTTGACACAGAATTGCAATTGTAGGCACAAAATCACATACGAAATTTGCTATGTTTAATTCATTAGGGTTTTGGGTTTCGTGTTTAAATGCCTTCAAAAGTACAAACCAACAGCCGTAAACGGATTAGATGGTCCCACCTCTAGACGGATTACATTGAAAATTCTATATATCTATACTTTATATTGTTACGAAATTTTCTTTACCGGGGTTCGTTTGGATAGTGGGAGTGATATGATGTAAAGAACGCTCAATCAGTAGACAGAAGTAGAATAAAAACAACAACGTTTATTTACACGAAGACACACAGGACAGCACAAAAGCGACAACTATATACAGCACAGAAGACGATTATCTTCACCCGAGACGTGTAGCATACAACAAGAATCTACTGCAGACAGTAGCGCACAGCTCAGTTCAGCACGAGCTTGACTCCGTCGCTGCTCGCCGTCGTTTCCGCCTTCTCCGCTCCGTCTTCGGACTACTCCGTCGTCTCGACTACTGGCTTCGTCGTCGTACTCCGCTCGGACTTGACTCTCTGGCAGCCGCAGCCCCTTTTATAGGTCTCAGGAGGCGGGGCTAAAAGCCTCTCAACCAATCAGGAACGTTCGAGGCGTATCTCGGTTCCTACTGGACGGATCGGGAAAATTCTCGAAGTTTCGGGTATTATCTATTTTGGCGCCAAAGTCGCCAAATTGGTCGCCAAATGGTCGCCAAGTTTGTCGCCAAGCTCCGGGACCTTTGACGCGCCACCTGGGCTCTGTCCCATTCAGATGACTGTAAAACTTTCTTTCCCTTGATGGAATAAACTATGCTGGGAAGCCGAATTGCAGGTTTGTAACAATATGTTAAATTTGTGTATCAAAATTAATTCCTGGCATATCGTTTATAGTATCTAAAAATCTAGTTTCTGTTTTAGGCACGTTCTTTCCAACTGATTAACTAAAATTTGGCTCAGAACTGCAATTGTAGGCACAAAATCGCATACAAAATTTCATATGTTTCATCCAATGGCTGTTTGAATTTCGTGTTTAAATGCTTTTAAAAGTACAAACCAAAGCCACTCAAAGAATTAGACGGATTTAATTCAAAATTCTACATATCTACACTTTATATGTTAAATATGTGAATCAAGATTTATTTATATGCATTTTTATGCTTTGTAATTATTGAATTGACTTAGAACAGCTGGACAGATAAACTTATTCTGAATGGATTTCATTCAAAATTTGATAGTAAGCTTGTAATTGATGTAAAGTATATATGCTCATTCCGCTATACGTCTAACTCAAAGCGGTTTTAAATTATCCGTTAACAAATAGACAAAGCGATAGACAAAATTCTAAAAATGTGCTTATCGGAAGAAAATGGTCTTAATTGTGAAAATTCGACAAAATTTCGAAATTGAATTATTTTAGGATTCCAATAGTTCCTTTTTGTGTACTTTGTAAACGAGAAAAAAAATATTATAATAAACTATTTTTTCGGTAAATTATTTTACCAAATTGTTCTTTTTAAATTTATTTTGTTCTATTTGACCAACTGCTATATGATGACTAGAATAATTGCTACTGAATACTGACAAGTAGAGCTGACGGAACTTCGTCACTGCGATATATCGTCCAACACATATCGATATGTTTCGATATATCGTGATATTATTTATTTATAGCAAATATAAGTTAAAAATAGCATCTCTTAAGATATTGACTGATCAGAACGACCCCAAATAAAAGGAAGTTTCAATTTATAAAATAAAAATATTTGCTATCTTTTGAATAAAAATAATTAGAAAATAATTTTATTAAAACCCCTGTAATAAATTGTGCCAATGCCAGAGCAATATCTGCATGTTACAATTTATAACATTACGTATAAAACCAGCATTTTTATATATTAGAATATGGCAGCATTTTTAGAAATACTAGCAAAAATTCTGTATGAAGGTCAATAAGAATCAACAGCAACAAAAATAAGCACTAACCGGTAACACAAACGAAATCGAAAACGAATATTGTATTATTGTATCGCAAATTATCCTGAACAGCTAGGCGAAAGCGATTTTTTTTTTTTTGCGAGTACGCTTAAGTGTGAAAATGTGAGCTACGAATAAAATTGTGAATTTTTTCTGAATTAATCCTTTTTGATTTTATTTCTGAAAGTGAATATTTAGCGGTTAAATAAAGGACTTCTGATAACCGCAATTATTTTTTTGTATTGATATCATTCAGTTAGAGAACAGAAAGCAGTTTATTCCAAAATGACATGCTTAAAATGTACTTCTATATATATTAGAATATGACAGTATTTATAAGAAATATTAGCAAAAATTTGGTACAAATAAAAATGAAGAACAACAAAAAATAAGCACTAACTGATAATCAAAACATAAATTAATTGTGAATATTGAAAAATCGACATTTTTATTTATAAATCGAAAATCGAATCAGCCCTACTGATAGGATGGGAAAGCTACATATGCAGTCAAAAGAGGTCAGTGATTTTTTTCTTCAAAATGACCTAAAACTAGTTTGAAAGGAAAAAAACCCCTAAAATTCCACCAATTCAGCCATTTAAAAATACATTTTGAGATATTATTCTTCTAGAATTTAAAATTTTGTATTTCATTTACAAATTTACAAGCCCTATAACTAATAATGTTTATTTTATGTCAGTTTTTCCTCCATTTTTCTTTTATTTTTTGTAATTGTACGATAGCAAATCTTGCAAAAAAATTATCAAGCGATTACCTAGATATTTTTATAGATTTGATAATTACCTATCAATTTTACGAAAATTACCTAAAACTAGTTTGATAGAAAAGACCCTAAAATTCCACCAATTCATCCACTTAAAAATATATTTCGAGATATTATTCTTCTAGAATTTAAAATTTTGCATTTCATTTACAAATTTACAAGCCCTATAAATAATAATGTTTATTTTGTGCCATTTTTTCCAGAATTTTCCCTCCATTTTTCTTTTCTTTTTTGCAATTGTACGATAGCAAATCTTACAAAAAAAAAAAGCAAATTATCAAACGATTGCGCCAACTTACTTGAACGAAGATGTAGATAACACAGAGGGGTATCATGACGACCATGAAAATTGGAAGAGTTGACATGATGACCACTAGCGAACCAATGATGGCGACAATAATAGTGGTGACGCTCTGTAGTTTGTTGGGGATATCAATATCTACGGAGTTGATATCTTTTCCAAATCTGGAATTTTAAACAAAATTAGCAGATCTATCCAATTTAGAATTAAAAAAATTAAAGACGAGAATATGATCTTATATTTATGATAGAGAAATCGGGATATTTCGAAATTGAATCAAAGCAAGCAGCCTACAACTCAAGCCCATCCAGAGCCACACGGAAATATCTGTATGACTGAATGCCGCGACAGCATAGCCGGGAACAATGGTTAAAATGTTCTAAAGAAATACTTGATTAAAAGGAATTGAAATATAAATTCTTTTTTTCAAGATTTGACATTTATTTCGCTTCCACATTACAATATTAGAATCATCTAAAGAAATACTTGATTGAAAGGAATTGAAATACGAATTGATCTTTTAAAGGTTTCGTATTTATTTCCATTCCACATCGGAGTAATAGAATCATCTAAAGAAATACTTGATTAAGAGGAATTGAAATATAAATTCGTTTTTTCGTTTGACATTTATTTCGCTTTCACATTAGAATCTTCTAAAAAATGTTTGATTAAAAGGAATTGAAGTACGAATTGTTCTTTTCAAGGTTTCCTATTTATTTCCATTCCACATCGAAGTATTAGAAGCATCTGAAGAAATACTTGATTAAACGGAATTGATATATAAATTCGGTTTTTTCAAGGTTTGACATTTAGTTCGCTTCCACATTATAATTTTCTAAAAAATGCTTGATTAAAAGGAATTGAAATACGAATTGATATTTTCAAGGTTTCGTACTTATTTCCATTCCACATCGGAAAATTAGAATCATCTACAGAAATACTTGATTGAAAGGAATTGAAATATAAATTCGTTTTTCCAAG